>JARJDZ010006380.1:0-112935 GCA_030264555.1 Aleochara sp. GC000083
TGAAACAATAATAAAGCCATTTGTTCATCTAATATCACTTTGTTTTGTGATAATATGAATTACTAACAAGTTCCATCATTATTTTTACAATGTAGCAATTGAAACAAATTGTATTGATATGTGATACATACCAGGTGATTTGCATGACCAGATGGTGGTAGCTATGCCTTGCTACTGAATTCTGGGGTCCCTCACTGGATTGGAGGTTGCACATCAAAGTATGGTCTTAAAGTTTATGGGCAATTACTTAGCTGCCATCATCATAAGCATTGAACCACATACCTACATCATCAAATTGTCCAAGTGATTAAGAAAATACAAATTAATTTTTATGACTTACATTACCTGTTAAGAACCCAGCAGTTATTGTTGAAACTCGATTACTTTGAAGTTGAGCGATGATGAAGACCCAATAATCTTGATAATAGCAAGTGGCGTTATTAACAACTGCTGCTTGTTTAAGTCCTGTGATCCTGGACCAGGAGCCCTTTCAGAGTGCTAACAACCGGAGCCAGTTGAACCCTGGTTTTTTATTGAGGTTATTACTCCTCAAACCCTCCTCCTTCCTTATCTCTTGCACGATAAGGCTTGGGACGGGTATAGCGGAGTTAAATCTTCATGGAGGCAGTGATCACTGTATATGCAATCCTCTGGATTTGCAAGTGCATCAGTCCAAATCCTCAGCATAAAATTCTAAAACAAGAAAAATTATTATATTAATCCTAACAAGACTTATTTATTCTAATCCAAGAACAGTGAACCAATATTTGTATATCAATTGAGAATACAAGACCATAAAACACTGCTGCATTATACAATCAATTTCCAAATGTTAATTGTTGCTTGAAAAGATGTATAATTGTATATTCTAAAACAATAAAAATGAATAAACATATGTTTCTCAATTGTGTTAATGGGAATGAATTATTAATATGATACCATGAGAAGCTATTGCAGGAGCATCCACCATTCTATTTGTTCAATGTCAATTGCTGCCCTAATTCTTCTGATTTGTAGGGAAGACCATAAAACTGAGACAACAATACACTGAAATATGCTGTGGGATTACTTATAGTTCCTCCAACTTGTTGTAAAGACTTCAACAGAACTCAAAAATTCTAGAATAATATTATTAAACAACACCAAGTGCAGATCAAAACAAACCAGGTTTCGGTCAAGCAGAAAAAAGATATGTGGATGGCTACAATCAATTAGGCAAAAAAAGAAACATGGCCATTCAAACAAACTGTTCCGGTGGGCAATTTGGAAGTGTGAATCCGGAAGCAATAGGCGAATATTTAAATAGAAATTAATAAACTAGGCGCTACTTTCTAATACTAAAACCAAACACTCGTAAACACCCATAAGAGTTCACATACAATTATGTATCTGGATTAGCATCTTTACCTGATTTCAAAATGATGGCACGATGCGCCCACAGTCATGTCCAACGATGAGCCCTCATGATGGAACCCTCTGGATGGTTTTATCCAACGCGATTATGACGAAAAACGAATTTAATTTTTTGTTCATCACGCCCGCACACGAATTTTCAACGAAACCGATTATGACTCTACTTGTTCGAATTGCGGACTGCCCTATCTGCAAGTATAAGGGATATAAACGCACTATCCTCTTACGAAATTTTATAGCTATCCGGGTTCTTTGTCGCGAGTAAAACATGCACGCGTTCCCGACTCTCAGTCCTATTGGATCACCAAGAGGAACAGCCGAGATGACTACATTGAAGATGCCATCACGTCAACGAAGTCGCAGATTATTTCCTTATCTCTCCAGGTTCTGTAAGCTAATGGTCAATGATGATGTATACCCGCCGAATACCATCAAACAAATCGCGCGCGATATTCGGAACGATACGCGAAACCGACCAAATGCATCTGAAACAAGCAAATGAGTACTGTTATAAATTAGGAAAAGTAAAAGCATTTTATTTACCTATTTTAAAGAACAAAGTTATGTTGGAGCTTTGAGGCTGAATGTTAAGACATTAAGACGAAGTTAATAAAATTTTAAAATGTAAAATTGAAATGACTAATAATTATTGAAAGTCGAACTTATTTGAATGTAATTGAATCACTAATAAAAATGTCAGTTGCTGCTTTGTGTACCACTGGGTGAAAGTACAAGTAATTACTCAAGTAATTATTTGGCAAAGAACCCATATTTATATTCTTACTATTGAATTCTAAATTTGAACCTATTTTGTAATTGGCCTAACATTTTAATCTTATTGGTAACCCTCTAATAATAAGAAGCGACGCGAACAAAAGAGAGACAGTAGAAATAAATGACTATTGATATGGGATACATACCATGTGATTTGCATGATAAGATGATTGTAGTAACACCATGCTATTGGAACCTGAGGTCCTCACTCTGGATTGGAAGTTAGGGATGCTGAAGAATGGGGTCATGCCCCATGAAGATGCACAATTACCAAGCTACCATCTTCATTTGCATTGAACCACACACCTACATAATAAAATTGTGTTAGTGATTAAGAATTGAACAAGGAATTCTTATGGCTTACATTAGCTGTTAAAAATAGCAATCAGGTGATGATGAAGCTTCCATAATCTTGAAGATTGCAATTGGCAACTGATTTAGCCTTCATCAGGCAATTGCGTAACAGTAAAGAATTGTTAGTCATGCATTACCTGTAAACATTGCCTGTATGGTAACAGCTGCTGATTAAGTCCTGTAATCCTGGACCAGCAGCCCTCACAGGATGCTATCAACCAGAGCCAGTTAAACCCTGTTTTTTTTTTAAAAGGTGCCACTCCTTGATCCCTCCTCCTTCCTTAACTCTTGCATGATAAGGCCCCCAGCTTAGGACAGGTACAGCAGAGTTAAGTTTTTTCAAGTGAAAATTGGCATCAGCCTCCAAATTACATTTGCAGAAAGTTGCATGAAGAAGTCCAAGCTAATTCACATTTTGTATGTAGAAGCTTTGAACACATTCAGCTGCTCAGGAATACATAGCATTACGCTGCATACAATGAAATACTATTGTAACCCAAAATTTTTTGCTGGAACATTTCTGAAACCTCAAACACAAAAATGAATTCACATGCTCCTCAAATCTATGCGAACGTGTACAGTTGCATTACAAGATTCATCACAATTCTTTATAATTAATTGCATTCACCGAGGCAGCATTCTGGCAAACATTGTTCAAGTTATAATGTTTGAATTTCACCCAGATTGTTTGATCACCACCTTACATGGCACCCTGGAAATCACCAAAACACCAGCAAACTTAGATATACGCGTTAATCACTTAATTATGATACTTTAATTTCTAAGCGTTACAGACGCCACTGAAAATGTACGAAATTAAAAGATGGCGCGAAAAAAACAAGAGACAATCGTTTTTGTACCTAACATGACACGTGATGGACTTGTTACCTGAATTGAACCACCAGGGGGCGTACAAGACAATTTTTTTGTCGCAACAAATTCAAATTTCAAATTAAATGTATACTAATTACAGATTAATCGCTGATGAGAATAACATTATATAGACTCATATGTTTAGTGGGGAAATAATTACAGTATTTCCCATGCAACAATCAATTCAGAATTCAGTTAATGCATTAAGGCATCAACATGAAATTATTGACAAACTCAAAATGAAATTAAAATTTTTGAAAACAAAAAAAGAGTACAAACTTTCAATAGAAACCATACATATAAGCAATAAATATTGGGTTCAATTTAAGGATTCCCCGTTGATATGTATTTAAGATAAAAGTGTAAGTCCAATATAGGTAAATAGAATCGTATGGCAAAAATGAGAATTATGATTGCCGTGACTTTCATTATTGCAGTATAACAACAAATTCGACGCCCTGATAACGCTTATTTGCTAGTTTCTTGAAAGTCATTTGACGATAATTTTACAGTCAATGATTGTGCATTTGTCTAACATTTGTACAATAATGTGGAATGATTTGTGGTATCGACTTAAGTGATATGATATAATCTGAGTGTGCCGCTCGGGAACCGCGAGGCGCAAATGATGTAAGTTTAATTGGAGTTTAATTGCAAGTTGCGAACTTGCAGGCAGCCTATTGCCGAATTGATGCGGAAGGCCATCTCTGCAATTATGTTCGGCCACTGCAATTATGCTCATTGCCAAGGGCGCGCGTGTTTGATTCCGCGCGGCCCGATAGCCTTGGACGGCAATGTAAATATTGCGTTCGAGTGGAAAAAATGCGGACATACAAACGACGAAAATCTACATTAGGAGAGGAGAGTGCTCGCGCGAGAGATGTGCTAATAGAAAAATGACTACTTCATTCGAATGATGCGCGCTCGGCATCCAGTGTGTCGATGCAGCTCGCGATTGAAAGCCGCACCACATCCAAGCCAGCACACCGCCAGCATGAACGGAAACAACGGCAACATCCTGGACCGCGCCGAGGTGGACAAACTCCTGGCGCAGTACTACAAGATGGAGGGCATCGCGCCGAAGCACGTGGAGATCCTCAGCGGGTCCAATAAGGGCGACGGCTACCTCAGCTTCCTGACGCGCGCGGACATCACCACCGAGGACGGGCGGAAGGTCTACGTGATCATGAAGTCGGCGCTGCGCATCGAGGAGTTCCGCAAAGTCGCCCCGATCCACGACGCCTTCCTGCGCGAGATGTTCTTCTACGAGACCATCCTCCCGCAGTTCATCGCCTTCCAGGCGAAGTTCCACGTCGCAGCGCCTTTCAACACGGTGCCCAAGTACTTCCTGTCGTGCAAGGACGAGGGCCACGAGGTGCTCCTCATGGAGAACATCCGCACGGCCGGCTTCCAGCTCTGGGACCGGATGAAGTACATGGACCACGAGCACATCCAGCTGGTGATGAAGACCTACGGCAAGTTCCACGCCGTCTCCTACGCGATGAAGCTGCACGACAGCCAGCAATTCGATGCGCTTGCGAAGCAAGTGCCGGATGTCTTCCGGGCCGACACGATGGACCCGTCCATGTTCGAGATGTTCCGCGGAAGCGCGCTGCGCGTTCAGGGCCTCTTCAAGGACGACGACCCCGTGATCTACGAGTCGATGGAGAAGTTCGTTACTGGGGTGCAGGAGCTCTGGGCGACCATCCAGGACTCATGCGGAGAGCACCCGGTGATCCTGCACGGAGACTGCTGGGTGAACAACATGATGTTTAAGTATGACGACCTGGAGAATCCGGGAAGGCCGACCGACATTCGCCTCATCGACTTCCAGATCGTCAAGCTGGGGTCGCCCGTCATGGACCTCAGCTACTTCTTCTACGTGAGCGCTCCGAAGGCGATCCTCGACCAGCTGGACGTGTACCTGGGGATCTACCACGACAGTCTGCGCGTCGCGCTCACCGTCATGGACGCCGCCGAGCACCTCATCAGCTTCGAGCAGCTGAAGGACGAGTGGAAGCAGTTCAGCAGGTTCGGCTACATGATGTCGCTGATCGTGTCGAGGGTGATGATGAGCGAGGAGGACGAGGTGTTCGATCTGGCGAATCTGGCGGCGGAAAAGGCGCTCGCTGGGGCGTTCAACAAGGAGATGAAGCACGACGGGTTCATCAACAACAAATTGAAGACGTTGACGCAGCACATGCACCAGAATGGATTCATCTAAGTGCGATCGGTGGCGGCTCTGGGTCATCTCAATTGCCCATTTCGTTGAGTATTTTTAAGCGCATCTACGCAGTACAGTGTTGTGCTGACATTGGACACACGCACTTGGTTCGTTTTCGGACCGAAATTTCGCAACCGATTGTTTGAATTACATAAAAGAACAAGGTTGTACAACGCAAATAAAAAAATGTTATTTTCCTTGTTAACCTTGGATGCTTTTCATCGTGATATTCCAATTTGAAATTATACAGGATGCGCACAAAATGGTGTCAATGATTCAACAGTTCTACGCCATCTTGAAGCGTGTATTTGACTTTGTTGCTAATTGTAAGACATTAGTATTATGTAATCGTAGCAATTGTCTCTGATAACAGTAGCGAATAGTTGTAATAAAACGAAATGTATAAATGTCAGCCAACGAAAGCATCAACAAACCAGCGGTTTGAAGGCCTCCAATAATCATTATACAGATTCGTCATCCATCAGTTTGATTGATTATTGAAACATTAATAAAGTGTTACACACGACTTTAATAAACAATTCCAACAATGCGCATATATTAATATGCTAAGTGCAAATGTTTATTCTTGTCAGATATCCGCGGCTTCATGTTCGTTATTTTTCAAGCAATAAATGTTGCAAACAAACTGCGATTGCGCGTGTGAATATACGCGTAGAAAACTGATTCAAATTGCTCGTTGGAATTTGTTAAATCATCGGTCTGTAATTATGTTTTTATAACTATAATCATTGGAACACACACAAAATGAAATTTCAAATTATGTCGTAACACCAAGTGCGCTATCAATAGCATATCCAATTATAACGATTCATTATGTGCATGATGTTGTAAACATGTATTATGGATGGTCGAAGATCTGCAAACATCAACAAGAAGTTGAATGCTTCGCGCAAATTACTGCAATTAATGCAACTACTAATTAAAGTACAAATAAAGTTGTAATAACAGTTATCATCTTTTCATCAAAAGTAAACAAATCTATGTATCGTAATTATGCCACTCATTATTTCATCATAACAAATCAAATATTTGCAAGCAATTTTCAAAGTCCAAAATATTATGTAGTTGACATTGAATACTATACGTTTCGTCTACCAAAGTGTGGGTCGCGACCTGATATCAAGTCATAAAGATTGTAAAATCAAAAATTTAGAGAATAGAATAAAAGAAATGTATCTTCCACAAAAAAACGATGTTAATTTTCTTTCAATTACTATTGAATATGAGATCACAATCGAACGAGTTCATAAATTTTTAAGATACAAGAATACTAGAACGTTAGAAAAGCGCACAACCAGGAACAGAGAATCTCCAATATTTAAGAAATTTATTGAAAATCAGAATGCATGGCAATTACAATCTACATTCATGATTGAAGATAATTCCGAAAACAAATCCAACGGAGGAAGAAAGAAACGAGTGCGGTAAATATTTATTACATTTACAAAAGAAAAACATTGAATAAATCTGCTTCATTTGTTCGATCAGCTATGAATTAGGAAATAAATTATATCGTACACTATCGTCTCATCTGCATTACGCACAGATAAACATCCCATTGTTTGCGGTAATAATATAATACAGGCCCTTAAACTAAGTCGATTCGCAGACGGGTAGGAAAGTAATCGAATTGAAAACGACTATGCTATAATACAATTATTTAGCAACGAATGTGAGTTGTCATCGTTAAATACATAGATTTCAAAAATTACTTATGATCATCTGCATTAGGTTTAATAGAAATTCATATTCTCACAGGCCTATTTGTGTCGATGTATGGCATTAAAGGATGAACCACGAAACGCTGATAAAAACTCTCATATATCAAAACCGAATCGAGTAAAACGCGAGAACGCATCGTAGATAGAAAAAAGCATCCCGTATAAATCGTAGCGTTTGCGTTGGCAAAGCGCTGGTTAAAAGAGTTAACGTTAAATTTGTGTCCATATTCTGTCGAATGTGTAAGAGACCGCCCAATTTGCGTTTGCGACTGCCTGCGCATGGCTTGCACGGCAATCGCAATCATTAATCTCTCCCGTACAACACTTACAAGTTAGTTTAAAAGAATACATCCCTAAAAATTACTTCAATTACATTCAAACAACACTAGAGGGTCTTGGGGGTGTGTGGAAATTGGGGGGCGGGAGCGCTTCCTCGCATTTGCCCTTCGGAAGCGCTCACACGACTGCACATTCTCATCCATCATTTGCAATAAACTCTTACTTACTTAATCTTTGGCAATTATTAGAGAAACAAACAAAATTGTCGCTACATTTTCACTATCAATAATATGTATGTATACGTTATTAGTCGTATAAAATGCTTCTGTATCTTTGCCTTCTTTTTAAGAAAATGAAATTATTGTTTGCCTAATTCCTTCCGTCTATTCAGGGCTTTCGAAATGAGCGCATACACGCTGGTAATTTTTGCAACCAACTGGCTCGACGATATCATCATTGTGAGAAGCATCGTCATCGCCATGCAGATTTCGAGTTCGCTTCGACCCATAAAATTTAATATCCTTATATACTTCTTATCATGTTACTTCTTCTCTCTTTAACTATATGGCAGATATTGTAGATATCATTTTGTGTTTTACATGTAGAAAACGAATCATTTGAAAATGCAATCACAAGATGTTTCCTTAAACGCTAAGAATATTCTGCAATATATTTTTTGCTTTCATTTAGAATCGTCCTTCATCGCAAAAAATAAATCGGAAACAACGTACATACTATCATTTTCTTCCATTTTTTTTTTCATCCTCATCCTCATTATCATCATGCGCAATATATAGGTACTTCTTGTTAACGTTTTGACACAGTGTTCTCCTTTCATTTCATTAATTTCAATGAGCAAAATGTTTCAAAAACAGTACATCGAAGAGGACGCCGGTGGTACCGGCGCGTGCGGCCGCAAAAGGCGCGCGTCCCTCGCAAATCCATCCATCAATGACAACGGAATATCAATGATCCACACAAATTTGCATTGCAAGGCACGCGCGCATCGTTCGCGCCCAACACGCAATTGGAATCGAATTTAAAATTGAATTCAGCACTCTCGAAACTATACCAAGTGCCTCCTCGCCTACGTATGTATATTTTTAATTAATTCGTTTTGATTTGATTATAATGCTAATCAAGTCTCAGAGATCATATTGTTATCTTTAATTAATTTTAACACCAATCCATCCTAGAAATTGAACGAACGTCTCCTGCATCGTCCTAGCATTCATCATTATTAATCATCTGGTTGTTCCTTAGTGGAATGTTTACCTAATCAAATTCTATCTACTTAATCCAAGAGATATTTGTCTAGTGTTTTTTTTTTCAATCTTTCTTTCATATTTTGTATTGAAAAAATAAAAATTGCTCCCGTTGTGTTCTTAAACTCTGAATGTGTGTGGATTTTGTTAGCTTGTTATGTTAGTAAATCTCGTCGCACGTTGTTCTTGCATTATTGACATGCACGAAGGTGCATTGGCATCAATCCTCAAATGAACGTTTCTCGAATGAACGAGCGCGGAGAGGGGAAACGCGCGTCGTCGTCGTCGAGGACGACGATGATAAAAACGGGTCTCGAGATGGCAATAAATTCATACGAAGTAGGAAATGAAGTGAAAAATTAGTGCAGTTGCTATTGATTTCGTTACTAACTGCCTGCAATTCCCAAATTGGAGAACGAAAAAAGAGAAATTCGTGGCGCCTCGGCTCCGGCACCCAGCCGCCCTCCTCCGGCAGTCGGCGGAGGGCAGCAGGCGGTGCGCGGAGCACCTCCAGGCGCCGTTCACAGCTCGGTGACGGCGTACAGCTGCCGCTCGGTCTCGTTGTTCGCGTACATGCTCTCGTGCGTCTGATCTTGGATCTTCACCGAGCGGAACTGCGGGTGCGCCTGCGGCAGCGTGGAGGCGCCGCGCTGCAGCGACCGGAACTGCATGCCGGGCGCCGGCTGGAACGTCGACGTGTTCGAGTGCATGTCCTGCCAGGCGACGCCGCGCTGCAGCGAGCGGAAGTTTGCCGGGTTCAGCGGCGGCTGCTCCACGTGCTGCGATATGGTGGCGGGCACCTTCGGCATCTGCGGCTGCTTGCGCTCCTTCTCGTCGGGCAGCTGCGGCAGCGGCCGGCGGCCCAGACTGCTGAACTTGTTGATGTTCGCCGTGCGCTGCTGCTGCTGCTGGTGGTGGTGGTGCTGCTGTTGCGGCTGCTGGTGGCCGCCGGTGTCTGGCTGGCCCTTCGCCGGCAGCTGCTGGTGCTGTTGGTCGAACTTAAAACCTTTAAAGTTTGGGAAATCCTTGCAGGCAGCCCTAAAAAATGCGCACACGCATCAGTATCCCATAATGTCGGCCATATTCGTGTAATCCTTCATTGCAAACGCGACATGGTTGCGTTTACATGCCTGAATAGGCAATTAAATCGCAAAATTGCGCATTCTGTTTACGAAGTCGGCAATGACATCATTCTTTCTGCGGTGCATAGTGATAAATAATTGCAATGCTATGCGTGGAAGGCATTGTATGGAAATGTCGGCGCACGCAGTTCTTACTCACCTATCTCAGTAGTAATCAGAGCTTTCCAGCGTCTTGCATTGCTTGCTCAAAGTCGCGTACTTGCCATTGTTAGGTCCTGAGAGTGGCTCGTGGTGATGCGATGGCAATCGTCCGAGCGTGTGTCCTCGGATATTTGACATATGGGCGGCTCCGCGGTGGTGGTCCGGGGGTCGCATGTCGCACCCATCTCTATAACAAACAAACTCTAAATTGCACACAGCTGATGTCGATACTCCCTGGGGCGTTTTTTCTATATGTTTTTTGTTTCTCTGTTTTGTCTTACTGATGCAATCTAATGACACCAAACGACACAGAACTACAGATCGTGTTTGGTTGCGCCATTGCTACGACAGTTTTGCGTGTTTCTGATTTTTTTGTTTCTTGTTTCGGTTCGCATCGCATACTACGAGACGCTAATTACAATCAACCAAATAAACGGACGTAGCACGAGAAAGAAACGAATCAGTTTTGATAGAAGACAAAATGAGGCACGACTACACAACGATCGAATGGTGAGATAAGAAACGCAAATGCTCGGATGCATCGACGCAACAACGCAAAACTGAATCTGAAACGAATCGAAATAATAAGAATAAATAAATTAAATACATTAGCGATTGAGCTTCATGCATGGAATTGGAAGAAGCGCAATTATGCATCATGACGGAGGTGTAGCTAGGTGGAGGAGTGTCTGGGGGATAAGACGACCCTTGGCTACGTTGTAGAGTCCTTGCCGCAATCGCTTGGCTCGCTGCTGGCGGCGGCAGATACGGATCATTGTCGTTCACCTGGTGGTAGTCCTTCCTAAAAACGACAACATAGAATTAGCAATTGTCATCTGAATGTATTCGTTAGCTTACTTCTTCCTAATGTAAATCCATGTGTGCGAATCAACCCAGACCAATATGGTCAGCAGAAAGCCAGCGAGCACCGACGAAAGCAGCATCAGCGTGAGCCCGAGAAGGCCGTCGATGCAAAGGGCGCGCGCGCCGCGTAGATAATGCGTGTGCAGGGTGCGACAGTCAACGCTGGACGTGAGCGCCGTGATCAGCAGGTCGCCCTCGTTGACCTGGTTCAACAGCGAGCTGAACTTGGGATCCAGGTCCTTGCGCAGGAAGAGCTCCGAGGCGGGTTTCTTGAGCGCATTCAACGTCGCGCGCATATTCTCGATGGCGCCTTTCGCCTCGCGCAACCGTTGCGTGAACGGATTAGCGCGTGCACGCTCGCAGCTGGTGTAGTAGCGCAAAATCTCCTTGGTGAGCTCGTTGGAGGCCTGATCCTCGACGAATTTGTCGGGCGCGGCGCACAGGTCGCCGAGAGCCACCGTCGACGCGACGTAGACGCTCGCCATCACGTAGGAAGCGATGACGGCAAGCAAGCCGCATACGGAGAAGGCGATCAGCGCGCATCGGTTGTGACGCGCGACGCCGACGAGTAGCACCACGCAAAGCACGAGCAGCACGCTGAGGACAACCATCGTCGCCGGCCAGCGCACCTGCTCGACGCGCTCGGCGAGATTGATCGTCGGTGCCAGGTAGATCCCATTCAGCGGGCTGCGTATGTCAGCGGCGGCACTTGCCGCAGCCGTATTGTTGTCCGTAGCATAGCGCAACCATTGCATGCAGATCTTCAGCGCCGAGGTGTTGGAGACGGGCTCGTCGAAGATGTCGCGTAGCTGCGTGAGCTGCTGCGTCGCCTGCTGGCGCAGCTGACGCTCGATGCTCTCCGTCTGGTTGCGGATCTTCTGCACCTGCACGTCGATCTGCCGGCCCTCTTGCAGCAGCTGCGAGACGCCATTGTGCAGGTCGTCGTTGCCGTAGAGGCCGAGCCCGACGGCCGCGCAGCATAGCACGGAGACGATGGCCAGCGTCACCTTCAGCGCCGAGATGGAACGCGACGGGCGCGGCTTACGGTCGCAGCAGCGCGTGAGCAGGTAGATGAGCAGCACCAGCAGCGTCAGGATCAGCCATGCTGCCGGCACCGAGCCGAGGATCCCCAAGCTCTAAAACATGGATGCAATCAGCGCTGATGTGGACGACTTCTTCGTATTGCAACTCACCTCGAGATAGATCGGCGACGTCGGATTGAACGACGAATTGACGCGGTGTAGTGTGATATTGACGTGCGGCACGTACTTGTGGTAGATCCATGCCAGTATTGGGATGCTGTAAGCGTCCTCACCCGAAGAGACGCCCATGCCAGCCAGCGCTCACGGTCGAGCCGGCCACCCCCTTGGACTCGACGACGACGGTTTCTCGGGGCGTTCAGGCGCTTGCCGTGTCGTCAGTCACGCCATCAGCGCTCCGGACGCGGTGCTGGCGATGCCCATGCAGCTGAAACAGAAACGGCGACGATTTCCTTATTAAAATGCACACTCCTTTCAGTTGGGCAATTGAAGCGCGCGCACGAACAAAGAAAGAGGTCGCAGGCTCTTCGCGCGCGGCGCGTTCACATCCCATATAATAAGCAGGATGCAAGGAAAGGGTTGATGCAAGGGAGGACGACTAAAAGATGACTTCATCCTGCGAACCCCCCACATCCTCATGACTTCTGATGCGAAAAATCCAATCCAGTTATGAATATTCGACGCGCCTCGTCCACGGAATAATCTTGAAATTCGCAATGTGCGCACGTTGAAGCTTATTGCGCCCAATTCGCCATCATCGCCACCGGGTGTCGAATCAACCCATGGTTGACGAGTGACCTTGCCAGCCAGCCAACAACGGTGTGAAGCAAGCCGTAAACACACGGCAACTGAACGAACTGGGTCGTGAATAATGCGCACTTCAAATATAGCAATTTCCAGCAGAGCGAGCTCCGGCCATCATCATCATCGTCGTCATTATCACATGGGCGCTGGTTGCGCGCACGTTTCCACGATTTTTATTTGCCCCCATGAACGACGCATGAAAAAATAGGTGTTTTCATGGGGTGTGTTTAGTCATGCGAATGTGTCTCTGGTGTCGGGGCGCATCGCCCACTCGCAATGAGGCGGTGGTGGTGTAACAGCTCCGAGAGGGCAGAACCCTTCCATGCGATTCGCAATCACATATGTATTTGTTTTGCGAACGCATCATCGCTGAAGTGCGCACCTTCATCGGGCCCGGGCACAATGCGTGCGTGCATGCAATAAACGCCACCACGCAGCATTTTAATCAATATTACGTACGCTCATTAGATTAGGTGCAACACT
Source organism: Aleochara sp. GC000083 (assembly GCA_030264555.1). Lineage (NCBI taxonomy): Eukaryota > Metazoa > Arthropoda > Insecta > Coleoptera > Staphylinidae > Aleochara > Aleochara sp. GC000083. The sequence goes on from JARJDZ010006380.1 coordinate 13,399, forward strand.
CGCACGCAACAACAAATAACGTGCGGGGCGGTGCAATGGGAAAACCAACTGAATAAAAATCATCCACGGCTCATATTTCCTGTTTCATATCGATTTGGACCACCAGTCCCGCGTCCATTGTAAGCCGATTTTGTTTCGATGGAAAGAGGATTTGGATTTACGTTTTTAAGTGTTTGAAAACATGTGGAATATATGATAATATTGACTGAGCCCATTCGGGACTTAATAAAAACAAATAATTTCATTTCTAAAATTACATGTCGATGATTGCATTTTGAAATTTGAAATTTCCAATTTAAGATTTCCCATAGGAAATTTATTTCCGGATTGTAAACTATAAATCTAAATGTAAATACTCACTCGGGATATTCTGTTGCATTAATTAACATTTTCATAATTTGAAAACAACATAAAGAATCGCCTCCTCCGAGCGGACAAATATGTTGAAAGCTTTAATTCGCGAGTAAATACAATCAAGAAAATGGAATTAATTCCGAATGCGGACGCGCTTTGCTTCAGAATGTCGTTTTCGTGGAGCGGGGCGCCAACTGCAAATGACAACTCCGGCTTGTTTATTTAATAAAGCAGTTATTGCATCCTGATTGCACGCTTAAATTCAATTACAAGCGAAATAATGTCGACGCGAAATAAATGCCGCACCGCACCGCGGCATAACAATAATGAGAGTACACAAACATGCATTACATTACATGCGGCCTCGGCGCGGCTAAAATATCAACCTCAGCAAATTCGCATTCAGCCGCAGAAAACAATTACGATTCCGCGTGGTGAGAGGTCGATGTTGCTGCTGCTGACGACGACGTCGACATCGCCGCCGAAAATCCATACAAAACAACAAACAACGCACGGACGAACGCGTCGAAATCATCAACAATTCTGTATGGAGCACGCGACTAGTTCATCGGCACAAAGTCCGATGACTCCCTAGGTCTTCGGCACCGCTCTCAGCTGATGTTTGTTGCCCGCGCTGCTTCTATTATTACTTATGGATGCGATGCGGGCTCGCTCCACCTTCCGAAGGAGTCGGAATCGCGACATCTCTCCGCGCTCGCATATTTCAGAAATAACGTCGCTTGCGGGTGTGTCCTGAATGCGTCGAGGATTCCCCCGCATGTGGAATCGTTTAGCGCGCTGAAGAGGAGCTCGTCGTCACACTCGGCCTAAATAATTTCCGTGAACAATGCGCTTCTTTGAACGCCCAAGAGTCAACAATCCAGCTATGCAAGCGTTTTTATGAATTTAAGCCGGCTAATACTTTAAGGCGCAAATGGAGCAAGCTCAGCAATGAATCTGGAATAGACGTTAAGTCCGAGGCTGAGGAAAAAAGCCGGGACGAGAGCAAACGTAAACAAGATGAAATGCGACTGGGAGTTCGGTCGAAACATCTCTCGACGAGTGTGCGTTGTTTGTACACATGCAGTCAAGTCATTCTTCTAGTTATTGAGCTGGAGATGTTCTATGCGTGTCGAGCACGCTGCTAGATGATGTGAAGAAAGAAGAAACCGTCCGCGAGTGATGGACGTGCTTGTTGTGTGTCATGACTTTTATTTCAGACATGGGATTGTTTCTCTCGGTTCGCTGTGAGGCAAACTTATTCAAGTTGTATGCCCGCATGACCATGGTGTAATATTTTGCTCCAGACTTGTCAGTTGGGGTTTGGATATTGAAGTTTGTTTTGTTTTTCAAGTTACAGATGCACCAAATTGATTACTGCTTTCGGTCACCATCCTAAAAGAGAAGATATTGAAATTGCATTGTATGTTATATGAATGGAATCGTCCAAAATATTTCCAGAGTATTTTTTTGGTATTCCCGAATGGGTTTGCAGATGCAAAACTCTCTGGGTTTCATGGGTCTCACAGGCAACTCAAAATTTGGAGTTGAATTTCAGGTAGGTAAAAACTGGAGTTATCTCTGGAATGTCCGAAAAACGATGACAAAAACTGTGCGTAAAAACGAAACCCACTTGGAAACGCCAATGCAGTGTGGCTTGCACATGTGTCTCCAAAATTCAAAGCTACACGAAGATGCCATTAGAAACGCTCAATGCTCACAGTTTTGGGGCGTCACTGGAGGCATCGGAAAATCACCGAAAGCGAGTGTCAAAGATGCGTTGCTGCATTTTGGTTGCTTGCTGTAGTAGATGCACACATCACAAGCAACTCCAATAATAAATTGCATCCAATTGCCCTACGGACGCATTCTTTTCATCCCGGCTTGACACTATATCAAAGTGCGCGAGCACATTCTGTCGCAGCGTCTTCTGCGGCACTTGCGACTAATTTATATTCATCTGAAGGAAGCGTATTACTTCCTCTTTAGAGTCGAAAGGAAGCAGCAGCAATAAGAGGCGGCATACGGCACCAACACGTGCGCCAGTCGTGGCAAATAAACGTCGCCAATTATTGCCGTTTGATTTATCGTTTCGCGGCAATAATTGCCATTTTTATTCCGCATGAAATACCTGCGTGCGCTGAATTTCTAATTAAATTGCGGCGAAGCAAGGTGTGTGTTTTGATTGGCAAAACTGCAGCCAAACAATCAACAATATTAATAGGCCCCAATAACGAATGCTGACGCTTGCTCGAATGATGACCGTGACCGTAACGGAAAAATTTGGGCGTTGCAAAAAAACGAAAAGCCGGGTTCATTTGTAACAAAGTAAGCAACGAAGGCGGAAATAAATGTCCAATTACATCAGCACTTCTTTCCCGTCAAGGCGCGCGCTCTAATACCATTGGGATTATCACGGCTTTAGTTTTCGATTCGAAAGCAATTAATTGCCGTTCGTTCGAAAAACGCACGCAATCAAAACAAGTTTATGGCTTCATCACAAACGCCACTCACTCGCGCTGCCTGCGCCTGTGTAACCGAAAACGCTGTTTACTGCTCTTGTTTCGCCGGGTTTTGTAATTGCGGACAAAAGTTCTCTCTATGCACCATGTGCCAGTATCTCCAGGTACATGGATGCTGATAGCTGATAGTGGCGAACGCATTGAAAGGCTGGCTCTCTCGCATGGGCAGATTTCGCCCGAAGCTGTATCTCAAACGGCCGAGTATGCCTCAGGTGTCCCTCCCGCCGCCTCCGTCGCCGCCCCGCGCATAATCAACAAGTATTATTACACGGCCGAGCCGGGCGAAACAAAATTACGCAATCAACCTCGTGCGCACGAAGTTGGCCAGGTTTGCTGCCTCGCTCTCCGCATACTCATTGGATTACATCAAATAATGCTCCGGTGCGGACGTGCATTGCACGCAAACTTCTTCCTCGAGCGGTGAATATGAGGCGTCATCAGCTAAAAACTAAATTTGACTTGAAATTTACCATCGCGACGCACGGGGATGAGGGACAGCAGCCAGGGATGCTGTTACATCAGAATTGGGTCTTGGGGTGTTGTTGTTGTTTGCTGCTTCCGCATCAGGGGTATTCATCAATGCATGTTGTGAGGATGTTCCGCGTCTATAGAAATTGAGCCGAGGGCTTGTGGCCGGCCTCATTATCAACTGGACAAACACGTTTCATTCATTCATGCGGATACACTGTGTGATGCATCCTGGAATTTCCGGTAGCAGATGACTCCAATGAACAGAACAGAACGGCGGATTGCGTGTTCCGGTTTTCACGAATTTGTACGGGTTTACATTCAACGTCCTAAAAAATTGCACTTTAGTAATACGCAGTCAATTTGTTATCGCGGTGTAAATGCATAAACATATTTCTGGTTTTTACTTGCAACTTCCGTTTCAATTTATGATAAGGCCACCCGTTATTGACGTGTTTTGTGCATCCGTTATAATTTCAACCAAACCGACCATGAAATTGAGATTGGAAAATTCAAACTTCTTGACATTATTCCACAGTTAGCATTGTCCCCGATAAGCAATCAAACCAGCGCTTACTAAAACAAATAAAATTATATATTGAATATTTATGCAAGTCCAGCAATAATTAAATACGCCGGCAGGTTTTACCACCGCACTTCGCACATAACGTTGTTGACTCAGTAATAACAATACCGGCCCGGTGCAAAGTCGTATTGACTTAAGTCAAGGAGCGCGTACAGCTGGCTGGTTGGCTGATGGTCGCGAACTTCAGCCGAAAGCTGCGCGGAATTTACGACGTGCGACTTTTACAACCTCGCGAAACAGCTTTATTGCTCGCGGTTATTTGCATATGCATTTTCGTCGGTGCGTCTTCAATTCATTCACCATTTGCACACGCATACATGCATGCTGCATATCCTCCATTTTTACAGCACCCGATTGCGACCGAAGCTGGGCGCGCATAAATTCCCATTATCACCAGCAAAAGCTCGAAAAACTAGGGAATAACTCGCGCAGCGCATTTGGGCGCAACTGAAACCATCTCGGCGCGGCTCGTTTCGGATGTAAAGTGGCCGAAATGAGGGCTTATGTATTGGGCACTTAAATTATAAAAGTTTCGGCCATTGAAACTGCAAAGTTTCAGTTCGTATTAGATTCGGCTGGCGTGTCGCATCTCTTCAGTTGGTGAAGCGTTCCGGACAAATTTTAATCAATGTTATATATATACGGGCGCACAGAGGAATCCAGCGGGATAGAGCTGGAGCATTATTGCGTCATCGAACTTTGTTTGTGCGCCCCCTCGGCCGTGGCGCAGTTTCTTTTTGTTCGGCCAGCAAGCAGCTGCAGCAGAACTCCATTTTCGGGACGCGCGCCATCGATCACAATCGCATCGTTTCTGTGCGGCGGTTTCGCTAATTGCATAAAAATTGCGGACGCTAAAGGGTTCAATGAGGTTACCGGAGTCGGACGTCGGGATTAATTATGCATTAAGCTTCGATGTTCCGAACTGCTATGTGACTATACAGTATGCATTTTCAGTCTATTTTGGGCACGATGGTAACACAATTACAAGGCTGGTGATATCAAATCCGAAATCTATTTAGCCCCATGAAGCAGAAACGATGATGTGCAACAAGGTTTTAATTTTGGCGACAGAGAGCTATTTTTAGTTCATTCCAAATTTAGTATAACAAGAGAGTGATTTGATTTGCTTGCGTTATGTCAGTAGAACCTAATTAATTATGAACACTGTTTTAATTGTACGAGGCTGGTAATTATGTTGGTGCAAAATATCGAAGTCGAGGTCAGCATTAATTTCAGTAACGAGTCTTTTTAATTGAGTACAAATGATGGGTTATTAAAATCAATTTGTTTTTGATTAATAACACAATACCCAGAAAATACTTTTAAAAATGAATAGCTCGTTAAGAAAAAATATGGGCAAAATAGAAATACCTCACAGAACTAAAATGTGTGAATTTCATTTTGTGAACTCGATTAGATTGAAAAAACAAAAGACAAAAGTGCACGAATTATACGCTAATAGTTCTCTCAATGAACCCTTTGACATCGAATATTTTTGTTCTTAATTAAACTCGTTGTTGCGATTCTTTGTGCGAACACATTCGCCCCCATGCACCCACACAAATCATCGCCGAGCGCCGCCAACGTATCATGTTATTAACAAACAGACTGGCGCTCACTTTGAAACCGAATATTTCTGTGCGCGGGGTCGACGTCGACGGCGGCTGGTGGCGGCACGAATGTAATATTTCCTCGATGTGGGCGCAATATCAACAAATCGCAGGAACGATCAATATACGAGAGCTCTTATTCCCGACGATACGATTCAAATCGTATTCAGATACTCGCTGCGCTTCTTTCTGCCGGCACGTACTTTATTGATACGCCATGCCGCCAACTTCGACGCCGGGCGTCGTCGTAATGTGAGCGGCCAACAAGGAGCAAACACGGAAGCGTAGAGCCAGGCATCAAGTGCGCATTATTTCGAAAGCGCCTTTGACGAGGCCACGGCGGACACAATCGGCGCGGGGTTAGCAGGCCGCCCAAAGCCGCATCGTAAATTCGATGTCATTTCGTCGATGCCGGGACCGGAACTCGGTGCTGCGAGTGTAACAAAGGAGCTTTACGCGCGCTTTCCCGGCGCGTTGAGAGCACAGCAGCATCGCCTACGTCGTCGTCGTAGATGCAGTCGGTTACACGAGTTGGAAGCGTTGTCGAATGAAAGCCGCTTTCAGCCAGCTTGCAACCGCCACTAGCTCGCCAGGGTGTGGGGCGCGGTGCGCGCCGTGGTGAGTGCATCTAGGGCGAGCATGGGGCTGGTTACATTCGCAGCGAGTTGCATGCGAAATCGTCGGGAATTGCGCGTTGGCGATGCGACCGTACGACCACCGTACGATTACACCGGCCGGCAGCTCTGCCGCCGCCGCCTCCTCGCCGCATGCTGGGGCGTACGCGCGCGTGTGTGCGGTGGAGAAAACCGGCAGATCGATGTTAGTAGTAGGCAGCCACGCCCTTGCACCCCCAGAGCTGAAGCTTTTGCCCTCGACGCTCGCGAGCGTGCTGCTTTCCCTTTTGCGCCGCGGCGCTCGCTCGCCCCCATCGTCGCCGCCTCCACGCTCTTCTCGCCCGCAGCCGGCTCGCCGTGCGACGACTTCTTGCAGCGGCGAGTACGCCAGAGCAAATACGTCGCCATGCCGCGCCGCGCCGGTGGATATGGTGATGGGAATTGCGTGCATGCGGGCGGCTGGCCGCACCGCACCCCCACAAGCCTCCCGGGGTTGCATGAAGTTTCACTTCACGCTGCTTCTTTTTTCCCACCTGATCTCATTATTATTACGTCGCGCAGCTACGGAATCGCATTTGCATTTCGAAATATCCGGTGCATTGATCAAATTCCAGCGCGCATATGCCCGGCTAATGGACGCGAGGGTGGGCGCCTCCACCGAATCGAATCCTTCAACAAATACAATAAATGCGTGAACTGTTTATGCGATGAAGGTATACGCACCGAGCGGCCCACATGGTTGGCGCGCACGAAGAAACGTGCCGCCGAGTAAATATTTAAAGAAACCGGAAGGAAGTCGCCGCGTCCTGCACGTAAATGCCGCCGCCGCCGCCGCTCGCGTGATTCGTTCGAGAGCAGCCGGGTCGCGCGCGCACATTGTACGGCTTTGCCGTCGCGACGATCGCGGCGATGCAAAAAGAGTTCCGAGAGTTCCTGTTTCTTTGAGCAGCTGGCTGGCTTGCGTCGCGTTTGTTTGCTGCCTGTGCCGAAGCACACGTGCTTCGCTTTCTTGATGTAATCGCAACGACGACGCAATGGCCGCAGTCATGCCACGCCGGCATTACGCGATTGCTATTAATAATAAGCAATTATCCGCCGATTGCTGCTGCGTTCTTATTGAATGGGAATGTCTTCAATATTGCATCATTCATTACTTCATCGGCGCATTTACGGATGACTTTTAACCGAAGCCTTTATTCGCTCGTTTCTCCAGATTGCATATTCACGTATGGAATACAAAATTTCATCTGCTCTTCCACATCGGATTCAAAATTGCCTTTCAAGCTGTCGGCCCGTTTATTATGGCTACAAAGAAACATAGATTATTCAAAATGTTGATTTGGGGAAATATCAATTAGGATGTCTGAACATTGACTTAAAAATATGACTCAGAAATTTACAATATTTTATCAGATAGCAGAAATGATAAAAATTTAAAACGAAAATATGAGTCGCATTATTGACTTTGTGAAAGCATTGAATTCCCAGGAATGCTGTGCTCGAAAGAATCCACAAACATTTTAATAAAAATTCATATGAATAACAGGAATCGCTGGATGTGAGTTGAAGTACTAACAAATATTTGTCAAAGGGCATATCTCAGAAATTGTTGTGACAACTAGCAAATAAACAAATACCTGGAAAACTGGGAGGCAAACAATTCTAACGAAATATCTTTATGAAACATGTTGTTCACAATTGAAAAACAATTTGATTTGCAATCAAATAATCAGCACTGATTATGTTAAGAAAAATATAAAACCGATTTGCCTCATTAATTTCATATTATTATCAATTAAAACGGTATTATTTTTGGCTCCACGCGAATGAAATTTAATAAAATTTTTATATCATGATAAGGTGAGCTGTAGGTACATTAGGAAATTACTTGTTCAGGCTAACAACCAACCGCTAATTACCTACGTTGCATTTAATCATGTTTCATGATTACATTATCAAATTCATCTGAGACTAAACGACTTAATTGAGAATGTCATAGTATAATTTAAGTACCAATGTGATTACAAATTGGATTTTAAGGCTAAAAATGTTGTAGCTTGTTATCTCAATATTTTATGACTTCAAATGGCAATCGAAATGTTAAAAAATTTTGTAAAGTACATGAGATTTTAATGCAATGTAATCAAAATAATTTTTAAAATGAAAAACCTTCAAGATTTATATTTTCCGAATTATCAATAACATCGCATTTTTCGGTTATTTTCCTCCGGTTTTTACACGAAGAGGCTAAAAACAATTTCTGACTAGTCTACAAGTTATTTCCAAGTTTCTAAGTGGCTCCAAGTAATGAAATGAAGTTTTCTACCCTGAAAAATTGTTACTCTATTCAACAACATCTCAGAGACTTTGTTTCCTATGCAAGAAACCTTCCAGAAATCAACTTATTTGCTGATCTCTCAGGATGTAGTGTCGCGATGAGCGAGTATTGGATATCAATTCATGAATTGTGAATCGCATCAAGTTCTTGGTAGCTTTCTGATCCATTTGATCCGACTGCAGACGCGTTTATCCGGCAATTAAGTGTCAGATAACCACCACAATTACCCGCTAGCTACAACCGCCGTGTAATGGATACACAACGAACGCGTCCAGATACGTTTCAGGCCGGGCGCTAATCAGCTCGCTGACAGCTTGCTTTCGGCCGCCCCCATCAATCAAAGACGACAACACCGGCCACAAAGGAAATCGCGACGCTATCATCATAGCAACAGCACCCAGCGCATACCTACACGGTATTTATTGGCTTCGGCGTGGGGCGCAATTAATCTCGTGTGTGGACATATTCGCGTGTTTATGACTGATTGGTTTGCGCTGCTCCGGGCGCACATGGGCCGCAAACAAACAGACAAACAAGATGGAGTAGATACAGAGATACAGTGGGATAATCAACGACTGATGATACGGCTGCACTTGGTGGCGACGGGAGGAATTGATTTCGGGACGAATCAACTTTCGTACTTGTGTAATTTCTTCCAATGTGCGATTGCATGCATGACGATTTGAATTGACAGGCCATGGCGATTGTTGACAGTCTCGGTGTTATCATGGTTATCATATTTCTAGGTGGCAACGGTAGCGAGACAGGATGTGGGTCAGGATTTCAGAAGCTTCTTTCTTCGTGTATTCGAATGAACAACTAAAACATGAGGATATGAAAATGTCTGTATCAAGAGTTCCTTCAACTCCATCCGTTTGTCGTTTGTTTTCGTCGTTAGTGGCTGAAGGCCAAAAAAAACGGGGGAATTTCGATAACTTATTGTTTGGCTGCCCAAACCGGACTCGACTCGAGTGGACCGGAAGTTGTCGTTAGCCGTCGTCGTGTAAGACGTCGAGGAATTTAGTCAATGAGAGCAAAGTGAGCGAGCGTGATTGAATTGTCTCTAACAAGGAAGAGCCCACATTTAACTAATCAACTCGTTAGGACATCTATGCTGGATGCTTGAACTTTTCCTTGCGAGTCGAGGACTTGAAACAAAGCCATTTCTACAATGATCAACCATTTGAGCAAGTAACATCATCTAAATTAAATCGAATCTTACATTGGACGTGGAGAAAGTACTCGAACATACCTGTGTCTTACAAGCTTGATAGCTCCGAGAGGTTTAATGTCATCAATGAGTTTCGCCTGCGTGCTCTGAAGACCAAGCAGCAGACAATTCTTGTTTAGCAGCTGCTAAGAAACATTCATCCAGCAAATCCGATCGCTTGGCACGAGCACAATGCTCTTCGCTGTTCCCCGCATGCGGAGTGTTACAGATACTATGGGATTGAGTCTGCGACAAACTGGGACGTGCGGAACGAGCTGCCGATGTCTCGCTCACCTCCAACGAATAATCTTGATTTCTTGCGTTTATTTAGTGTGCGCAATGCACTGGGTGAATGAATGCCACGGCCGCACGCGCCTCGGATAGAAATCCGCGCCCAATATTTCCTTTCCTCCTAAAATGAGATCGTCTTAGAATGGTAAACAATTGAAAACGGGCGATTGAACCGGCCCTGCGCGGGCAAGTAGCACGCTGCAAGAATGAATCATCAGAAACGGAAAGCGATCGCCATCAACAATAACAACAACAACACCAAGCAACCAACGGTCTCCGCTGGTGATTTTCGCGAGAGTTGCTCTTGTTTCGGCCAGCGGCACACGCAAGCGCACCAAGAATCGCATACATATTGGATTGCGGCCGGCGGCACGCCGAAATGTGCAATCGGACGAATGCGAGACGCGAAGAAGTTGAATAGTGGTGCGTGTGCAGCACGCAGAGAGGTTGATACACCGGACGGCGAACGCCGAAAAATCGATAAAGGTGAATGAAAATGCCGGCTCGCGTAAACACCGCGGATGTGTGTGGGGGCGCGCACACAGGGGGGCCGCCGCCGGAAAGACGGTTGGCACGCCGGATGGGGCGGCGAAGAAGAAGATGGATGGCACTCACCATTTGCTCGCGTCCACACGGGGCTGCTCTGCTCGCACGCGGGCCTCCTGCGACTGCTTCGGCTGGGTATTCCACTGACGGCTGCCGGTGCGGGGCCTCTTGAGTGATGGACATCCAAAAAGTGCAGGACACGCTCGCAACGCAACGCACACCGTCGACGAACGCAACGGCTGGCTAACGACTGGCCCGCGGATCCGAGCCAGCGCTGATGTGCGGCCCGTTCGCGCACCCGAACACGACCGAGCACAGCTCCGCTAGCGTTGCACGCGTTTCACTTGTATTCTACGACTTTGTAATGTTGTTGTTATTATTATTGTTAATGCCAACTATGTACTCTGTACCCTACGCTGTTGGGCAAACAACATCGTGGGTATTATACTCACAGCCATAATCTGGCCAAGTAATCGTATGACACATTCCATCCGCCATTGATGCACACGAGCGTTGAAATGATTTGTCAAATGCTTCAATTCCACTGCACCTGAAAAACAAAGAAACATCACTGAAATCTAATCATTTGGATATTATAATAAATGTACGATGTCCACATTCTCATATTCAATCATTTCGCTCGTAAGAAATGTTTATTGGAAACTCGTTGAATTTTAAATAATTTTTATAGCCTAAAACAGTACACCTAGCGCCGCCTAGCGAGCGATAGTCGTACTTCATTATAAAGAAAGTAGAATAATTAATATTTGAAAATTTAAAAGTTTTCCAACGGCAAAACGAAGTTGAAATAACTGTGGCATCCCATTTATTATAATATTCAAATATATTCAGTGTGAAATTAACAAAGGAATCTAAAATCGTATCCTAAGGCACGTATGCAATTATAAATTTCGTTCGCAATCAGAGTTGTTCATTGTATCAAATGCTTTCTTTGTCTCTTGGAGGCCTCCAACGACGACGACGACGACCCACGCACAGTGAGTCACTCTCTTTGTGTTGTTGCTGCCACCAGCTGGCGGCGACCGACATTCCGGATGTTGCCTTGCGAATTTGTCTCCCAGGCGAGTGCCAATTCCATCCCACCTAATGATGAAACGTTTAGCCCGTTCGACTTCCTCTTCAGCATTGAACGACTGCATATCCGGCATCCGCATCTGGGATCGGTACTCGGCGCCAGAAGAAGCGGGCACACCGTCATCCAAGGTGCCATTTTATTTGTGAAACAAAATCGTAAGAACATCGATAATATAAACGATAACGTAATTCGCTTTACTGTAATTTGACTAGCAAAATATTTAAAAAGTATTCATCAATTAATTATAATGCAATGCGCGCGTGCACAGTACAACACACAATTGGCGGCTGAATCGAGCAAATTAATAAAAAAACGTTTTTTGGTTGCCAATACGACTGAATCCTGCTATTTACAGGATTTACATAGATACAAGACCATGAAATACCTGGATTTGGCGCTTTAAAATAATCATGATTCGTGTACACCAAAAATACTTTGTGATTTTATCAGATGTAGTGTTTCCTTATATTTCCCATGTATTTTTGGGGGGTTGCCGCATAAAATGCCCGTGTACGAATGCACATGTAAAACTATCCTAAATGAGTGCGTTGACACATCGAATGCATCGTGTAAAATTGAACTTAAGCAAATCCAAACGAACATGATAACAATTACAAGCGGTGAATGAGTAAACTGGGAAGATTGCAAACATCTCAAGGATTACAATTAACCTGTCACAATTATCACCGATTCTTTAAAAAGAATTGCGCTTGCAATTAACTTCAGACACAAGAAAGTTAATAAAATGTTAAACGCGTCGTTTGCATATTCCCAGATTACTTCACACATAAACTATGCGTTGACTCATTTTGATCGCTATCTTATCGCGCACAGTTGAATGATCAACGATCAAAATTAAGCGAATTGCATTTACAATAATAAACGCTCTGATTAACCAATAAAATAAAGAACGACCGTTTAAAAATATATGCAGAGTATGCGTACTCCTAAAGCTAATACAATATATAGAATTTATGTATATAAATAATAAATATTTTGCTAGTTACAATAATTAGTTTTTAAACAAATTGTATTTATCCTGTATAAATTAATAGCCAAATATATAACTTAATCTACTATATATGTATATATGTATAGTGTATAACTTTTCTTTATGTATAAATATATTACAAATTTTCCCGTTTCAAACAAAAATTCCCCATGTGATCTGACTCTTCTTAATTGCATCGTTCGGACGCGAACGAAATAAACACGGTACGAGAACATTGTTTGCACATTACCTCTTTGCCACAAGGAGCGGAATTGACTTCGCAAATGCTCTACGGTTTCTTACAAAATACAATTCAACATATCAAGTATTACTTTATAAACAATTCGTCGTCGCATCAAATACGTTCGCCGTAGGCGCACACATTTCGCAAGACTTTGATCTTGCACTGCAGGTCAGCAACTAGCGCAAAATACTGTACAAATCTATCCTTCTGTCATTTCATTTATCATTCATCCTGCTGTGCACTTCAATTCCCCACGAATTGTCTCCGCAGTTCGACGTATCGACTTGAATCCTTTTAGTATACATACAAAAAATACACTACAATGTGAACGTTCTCGATTGCAATTGCATCTCTGCGTTGCGCACTTGATTCATAACAGCTCTTGCTGGATATTCCTAATGTACTTACAGATTAAACGTAAAAATGATGCTACAAACACACAAGTGCGCGCATATTCGCGAAATGATCGCTTTCACGTGCGCACGTGTTTCTACGTTTTACACCTTTCAAATTTGTATTTAATGAACCACCTCTATTTATGCCTCCACGTCCACGTCGTGCAATCGTTCCGCCTGCAAATTGTTGGCCTTTCTTCCTGATATTTATACATATGTATATGCTTATATACACACATATGTATATAATATACATGTACAAAAAGAAAAAACGGTTCTCTAAATGGATAGTTGCAATCTTTTGTTAATCCTAGGACTCTTATGGTTAAATCCAGTTGTTTTTCTTATACTGATACTTGCGATTCGTGCATTTTGCGCACTGGCTGCGGCGACATCTAAAAAAAGATTAAATTAAGATTTGTTTGAGCAAGAGAATAACAATTTGAATGAACAAAAGGTTTCTTGAATTGGCAACACCAAGATTTCAAATGAAAATTAAAATCTAACTTTTTAAAGATTTATCGCATTAATTTGAAAACATGCTTTGAACTTCAATATTAAGTAGTAAATCATTCTTGTGAACGTCCACGTCTCCAAAATATATTTGAGATAGAATAAAAACGTCCAGAAAAGCACGTCTGAATTAATTTGCTCAAATATCTTTCAGAGAAATTAAATTGAAGTTGTTAATTAAAGTTTTAAGGTGACAAAGAACTGTTTAAAAATTAATGAGACACCAAGCAAGAAGAGAAGAAGTGCTGGAAATTGGTTGCCAACTCGAATAACAACCATTGTTATTCATTCATTCCTATTTCGAATTTAAAAACAGAAAAAAACTTACCCAACTTAGACGCCCTTCATTTATAACACATTTGGAATCGGTCTCAACAACAAGACTCTTGCATTTCCGCTCCTGGTCATCGCAAGAGCCATTGATGTAAATGCCCGTAATATACTTCTTCGTATCCTTCTTCTCTTCCATCTTCCGAATGGAATTGTTGCTATTGTAGAGCGTATTCTGCGAGTTGCGCAGCGTCACCTCGTCAACCAGCCGAATATCCTCCTCGTTCTTGTCCACCTCGTTCGTTGTATCAACCGCCTCCAGCTCGAGTTCGATGGCGTTGCTGGACACGATGGGCGCGCCGCCGTCAGCAGTGACCTTGGGCGCGTCCGCCGCGCCCACGGTGGCATTATTAACGCTCGCCGGCTTGGCGGGCGTTGCATTATTCGCCGGTGGCGCGACGGCCGCCTTCTTCTCCTTGGCGAGCTTCGGCGGCACGAACTTGGGCATGCGAGCCACCCAGTGGTCGCCCATGGAGCCGACCGAGCTGGTGCTCGCCGCGCTGCTCGAGTTCGAGCTGCTGCTCACGTAGACGCCGGAGCGCTTTTGGTAGAAGAGAATGTAGGCGCTGTTGTTCACCAACTCGACGTTAATATCGCCGCTCTCGGCCGACAGGTTCGTCACCTTGGCGTCGTCGTAGAGGTACCAGTTGTTGTCATAAGGGTTCTTGCACGCGGCGGTGTAGTGGCCCGTCTCCAGGTCGGTGCCGTGGTGGTAGCACACAGCGTACAGGTCGTAGGTGTTGTCGTTGATCGTCGACTGCTTGCGCGCGCGCTTCCACGGCGACCAGTTGACGCCGCCGTTCATGATCACCGGGTTCGGCTGGTCTGCGTTGGGCTGCTGCGGTTGTTGGCCAAGGTTGGAGGCGTTTTGCTTGTTCGCCAGGTGTGGCGTCATGTCAAACGCATACACCGGGAAGTCGACCATCGTTGTCAGTTTGGTGCTGCTCGTACGCCCCTTTACAGTTTGCCTATGGAAGAAATAACGTCAAAATCGAAATTGCTTCATTGAAAAACACACCCCCAGGTGGATATTTTCACACCTACTTAAAATGTCAACTGTGGCGTGTACTTACTGTCTGAATCGCTTGAAATGGACGACGAGAATATCGGGCAAACTCCACATGTCCAAGGTTTTGATCACCGGCTGGTATTTCTGACATTGCGGACATCGCCACGCGTCGTCCAGCGTCTCCGCCTTGGTGTAATGTCGTAGGCATTCCTCCAAGGTCAGCGGGGCACCACCTTGGAGCGCCTGTGTCTTCAGCAGTTTGACGCTGGAGTGCTCTTCGACGAGCTCGGTATCATCGGCGATAACTGCGCGCTTTTCCTCCGGTGTCCACTCCAGGACGAGCTTCACATGCGGAGGACCGCCATCTTCACTACATAATGCCAACGCCTGATCGATGGCCTCCATGAAGAGGGGATGCTCCAACGTCGGCTCTAGGTATGTGGCTGGCTCGTTGAAGTTATAGGCCGGGTCTGAGATACGCATTTTAAATATCTACAAGATTAAATCATAAAAATCTCACGCAATTCTAGGTAACTCGAGGGATATTTACGCCGGAAGGTTGCGCTGATGTAAGGATATCGTCGTGGAGAATGGGCGCCATCTCCTTCAGCATCAGCTTCTGCAGGTCAGCATACGACGTCTCGCGGTTTACCTGCATTGTGTACGGGCTGCCTACAAGACCACACAGCGAATGAGTATAACTTGGAAGATAAACTGATTGCGGATTTACCAAATCGCTTGAAACGATGCTCCGCTTTGGCGTCCGCCTGTTCAACGGCGTTGATCCAGCAGAGCAGCACGTACGCACTCTGCGCCTCCTCGTCGCCGTCCTTCAGCTGCGGCACTTCGATGCAGTAGACAGGGTCCACCTCGAAGATGCCATTGACGTTCTGCGCGTCGGTGAAGGTGCGCAGAAAGCCGTGCTCGCCGATTTCGGTGAGAAGCATGTCAGCGCGGGCGATCGACGTGTCGGATTCGAGGAGGTCGCGCAGCTCGAAGACGGTAGCTCCCGATGGTAGTGAAACGCCAATCTTCACCTCTCTAGGCTGCTGCGACGTGTACAATACCTGCAGGTAACATACATGAGTATATTCATCCCCCAGGTGCGGTATTTTTATGAATACTTACAGTCACGTAGATGGAATGTCGGTATAGCTGCGGCAACTGCACCGAGATGCATTGGAACGGATCGAAGGTGTTGGATTGCGTGAGGCAGCGCGGACAGCTCAGCGAGGAGCGGTACTGCGCCTGAAAGACGCTGTGGATGAAGGAGTTGTCGCGCCGGCGATAGTTCTCCAGCGTTTCGGCGGCGATCACCTCGTCCGGCCGGCCCAGCGTCTGAAACAAGCGAAAACCATCAAGCACACTGCATTTTTCATTCGGTTGTGTGAAATGCGCGGTCTTGGCTGACATTTCACTGCAGCGAAATTGTGCCGTCAAGTCGGCGGACACCTGGTGCACGTCGCTCATTAATTTTCCAACAGCCCCACGTCGCTGCCCGCGTCAGTTCGATGACAGCGAAATCGATAGATGGGGTTCATTCATGGCGCACTGCGATGCATCGCCGAAGGCGTGGGGCTGTGAGAGCGTTGCCGCCGTCGTCGGACGCCATCAATTATGAATTGTTTCGTCTGGTAGGCGCGGAATAAGCGCTAGTTATGACTGCGAACTTCGTGCATGCATCATTCCGTCCATAGGTCGATTGATGGCCACTTCCGGGTGGATCAATGATAACGCACGCTCGGACTGATTGTAAGTTGGTGATACAACAATCAATGAACGCAAAAATTAAGTTTCATTTCCTTGCAGGACGGAGGGGCCTCGATTGGCCGACTCAAGAAGAGCTCGACGTACTTGGACGCAAACCAGAGCGGCTTCTGCACAGCTTCACGTCGAGTGCCTCCTCCGCCGCATGGAGTTCATCTCGCAGAGGCTGGAATATGCACGGACCGTGCACAATGCACGTGTTCAACAAAGCGGCGCCGAGCTGTGGAAAGGAGCCGAGGGGCACAAAGCCAACAACACGGCCAAGAGCCGCCGAAGAGGAGCCAACGAACGCGCACGGCGTTTTGCCTGACCTAGATCCAGCTCCTTCGAGGCGGTTTCGGACGGGGGGAATTGGCAGCTTCGCCGCCATCTGCGTCAGCATCCGCGGAAGTGCTGCGACGCACTTTCTTCCAGAGATGAATCACGTATGCGATGTGTGCTCGGGCGCGTGTACTTTGGATTCGTTTAAAAGCCAGGCTCTTGTTTCGTATCAACGGACATGAAGCAAAGCACGTTTTCGGATGTTGCTGGTTGATATGAATAGATCTTGTGATTTTCCAGCTGGAATTCAGGTCTTCCCCTGAAGGTTTTCACTCTTGTAACCACTTGGTGAAACTGAAGAAGGACAATACAGAACTGAAGTTGATTTAACTGCTGATACATCAACTGTCAACAATTGTTCATCTTCTCAAGTATATACGAACACAAGAACTGCAGATTATTGAATGCTTCAACGACACTTTGAATATAACTCAATTCCCAAGTTGAAATTCAAAGATCCTCACGTTTGCATGTAAATTCACGCGTTCCTATCACAGCAGTGTAAACATTTCCATAATAAACGAACGTCTGCCGAAGTTATGTCTACGCTAATTTCGTAATAAATATTTATGTATCATTGCGTCCGCCATAACGAGATAAAAACGCAAGCGATTACACGATTTCGGTGGAATTCCGGGTCTCGTTGCTGATTTGATTTGCTCTAATTGCATGTGCCGCGCTAACCGAGCGCATTTAGTTGCCGTTTCCGGTTCGCGAAAATTGCATCATGCATTGCGCGACAATTCACACGAAGATACATCAATGATCAACCAACATGCATAAAAACTGTTCAATTTGATCGAATCGAGAGAGGCGCGAGTGGCGTCCGCGACCTTGGCGCATGTAATTCATTTATAAATCCAACCCACAAATTGCGCCGTCCCAATTTGGCCCCATGGATAATTGACAATATGCACGTACCGCTCCTGTGCTCTCGCACTATCCATCTCGTCCGAGCGAATGCATGAAGCATTGCGTAATTGACCGGACGACGGTTGAAGTTCGCCGTTTTCGCAACGACGACTTCCGCGTGAAGCGCGCGAAACGAACGAAGCGCTTCATTTCTTGCGCGTGCATTTCGCGAGTGGGGCGCGCATCAAAATCAGCACAACGACGTAATGGACATCGAAATCGATGCCTGCTCGCGTCCGCCTTCGCCGACGAAATGCGTAACCTTGAAACGGTTATGTCGTCGCGCACGTAACATTCGCGAGCTATTTTTGCGCGTCGTGCGCGAAAAAACTTTCGCTTTGCCCGCCAACGTGTTCGATGCGTTCGCGCGGGTGGCTGTTCATCGACGACCATGATTACTTTCGCATCAACGTAACACTCATCATCATCATCATCATCGGTTTACAACAAATTTGTGTAATTCAATGCACACGATATTTACTCGACTGCTCCGAGCTGCGCTATTCAAACACTAAACTAATCTGTCATTGAACCACGTCCGCATAGTTTCGACGATGATGCGCGCCTCAATTTGAGCCAAAGCGCGCCCGACACGATTTTAATCGAATTGAAAGATTGCAATTATTGCCGCGCATGCAGGAGCGCGCTAAATCGCAATCGTCGGAGTAATGGCGCGCTTCCGGCGTCATCCAGCCCGGAAATCGCTCGTCGACCGGAACGCAATAACGCATTGCGAATCCCAGACTCAGCGAGTGCATTTTTTCAATCACATCATGCAACGACAATATTTACCGCCGGCCGAACACGATGGAATATTCCATGGAAATGTGTCGCGCTGATAAAAATAGCGCGAAAATGACTTCACGTTTTCGTCGCACGCGCCCATGTCGTTTGTTTATCCCGGTTGGAGATAAACCGTTGGGGATAACGGGACGATGAAGTCATCCATTGGGTGCACAATCGCTTGGATTGGGGAAGCAATCCGTGAATTGAAGCGACCCATCGCATTTCCGAACCCGATGTTGATGTTGCATCATTAATAATATAGCGAGCGCTCCTAATTACCGCATCGGACAATTTTTGTTATTGTTGTTTGCTGCGTGCGCTACTTGTCGAACTGACTCATCGTTTTCGTCGACGGCCGACATTGGAATCGATCAAAAATTTACCAAGAAATCATCGACCATCGGCACTTTTTGTGCAATGTCAATGTCGGCCAATGTCACCAAGCGAAACAACGCACCAAACATTTTGATTTCGCATTGTTTCAATTTCTTAATGAACTATACCACGTTGATATCTTATGGAAATTATGTCGCAAAATTCTTAGTCATCAAATTGAACCTCTCCGAATAATGGCTGAAAAATCTGTCGCCAACTTTGTCAACTTGTCGTCTCATTTGTCGTCAGAGGTTTTGCAAAAACAGAGGTTTGTTTTTCCATTGATGAATCGTACAGAACATTTCGAATTTTTAGTTCGGTTTTTAGCAACTATTTGAGTCCCTGTAGAATTGTAGTCGTAACGATAAATTACTGGTTGCATGGAAATTCACCAAGCATTCTATCATATGATATCTCAATCTGGGATACTCCCCACTCAAAGTTAGTCATGATGCAAGCGCCTCGACTCGAGATGCATGCAATTCGGATCCAGCGCACACAACAACAAACAGCACGGCATTGATCCACATTTCGCAACGATTTTTGCCGGCGTTTTGTTTTCGGAGCGCAACATTGATGCACATTCATTACGCGCCTATTTTCAGCCGAGTAAAAGTGGTCGAGGTTGGTCACGGCGCGTGATCTGCATGAGTGACCCTCGAGCGTTGCTGAAATCAAACCCGAAAATACATACTTCTCTGAGAATTTTCCGGAAAGCGTCGGGAGGGTAATTACCTCCAGACGCGAAGGGTTCACCAATCTGGAACCCCGGCGGCGGCCAGACGACGAGCACTTGGTTCAAACAAAAGCGCGACTTGGAGATTACGCGCGCGTCGAGTCATAATCATCATCAGAGCGTGAATCATTCGCGGCTCGGAGCGTGCCGTTGCCGCCTCCGCCTCCTCCACCTCCTCGGTGGAGTCCTCCACGTACTACTACGCGTTCGCTTTATGGTTTTGTTGGCTCGAGCACTCGCAGCTCGCACGTGCTCGCGTACGCGAACATAGTCGTATGTGTCATTCGACAGTTGCGGGGGTGGCGAGTCAAGAAAGCCCTTCAAGTGACGTTCGGGGAGAGTTTTTCATCCCTATATAGAGCCCCGTTTCCTACCCTCGCAATATGCTATGTATTGTCTACCCAACTTGGGGTAATTTTGTCCATGTAGTTTTTTACTAAGTTTGAGTGTTATTTAACACAAACAAAATAGTGAAAATTCAGACTAAGCGAATTAATTACGGATTGATTACGTGCAAATGGACGATGGCGTGGATCTTGGGACGGTTGATGTGAACCAGTTACCGAAATAACCGGCCGCACGCGTGATCGATACCCGAATTCGACGGGCCCCCCATCATTGGCAATGACATCATCCGGCGCAAATTCGCACGGATGACATTGGAAACTGTTCCAGTTTCTTTTTTCGCTGCGCTGATGGATTGTCCCCCAGGCGGGCTGCTAATTTATGAAGTTCGCTTCCAATTGTATTGGCCTTGGACGGAGTTTAGCGGCATTCCAATGTGGATTTCATGATAGAAGCGGGGCAGGAGGGATAGTTGAAGCGATATTTCTGAGTAATCATTTGCATAGCAAGATCGCGAATTGGTCCTGTTCTTCCACGTTCCATTTTGGGCTTGGTTTTCTATGATTTAATCATTTTTTTTCTCAATTAAGGACCGGTCCATCATGTATCTGCGTTGTCAAATTAGCAAATTGATATTTCAGAATTTTTCTTAAAGTGATTGTCTACACACTAGATATTTTTTCTAGATATATTTTTCTGTTTCAATTGAAAAATCAATTGTATTTTAGACTATAGATATGTACTTCAGAATATGTTATTTAGAGTTCAGATTAGTAAATCGTATTTCAGAAAATACATATATATTTGTGATGAGCAAAATGTATTTCAGAATATACAAGTTTAAATTTCAGATGACAATGATAAAACCGGACAAGAATTTTAAATAAAAAAGATGCGAAAGATTTGTTTACCCCGAAATTGCGCCAAAGACCCAATATTACAAATATAATTTAGTTGCTATGCTAATCTAATTTATGTATATTGGATAAACATAATAAAATCGTTCGATTTTAATTTCTGAACTACAAATCACAATATCTGAAGTACCCAAAAATACTCCAACTCCCTAGAAGTTTCCCAAACCCCATTTGGGACTACCCTGATGAAACCAACAGACCTACAGAAAATCTAGGAAAACACCAGAAAATCCATCCAAAAAGTTCCCAAACAAATTTGATTCATTGACAAGCAGTCACCAGACTTTTTTGCACAACCAACTTCCAACCAATTATGTTGGGACATTACACACATACAATCTATCATTATGCGCCTGAAGGTACTTAACTCGCTTTGTTGTTCAACTCTTTTTTGGTATGCAAACATTTTGCAACCGGGCCGGGCCAGCCAAGCGAAATGGATCGCGTCACAGTGCGCAGCAGCCACAACATGCAATTACGTGGAAGGAAAAGCAACTTTTGTAAAGAAACACCCAAAAAACCGGCATCCGCAACGATGCAATCCGTGTCAATGGCTTAAACGACGCGTGAAACCCGCCGATTGTTCGCGTGGCTACTGATGCAACCATCAAGTTTGGCTTACACATTGACAACTGGGACAACAATCACCTATTCGACATCAGGACAACTCTGGCGCTTTGCAAAGTCGGTTGAGAAATCGGGAAAACTCACCTAACAAGCCCCAAAAGTGACGTGACACCGAGAACATTCATGAACCACATGCAATAATCGGTCCAAAAATTTCCTCCTTCGGCCTTCGTTTCTCCTCGCTGATTCGTTGTTTTCCCCGCAGAATGTGCGCGCCGCAAACAGAAAGTGAAGCAAAACACAACGGCAAAAAAAAACGTCCGCGTTTTCCACACGCTGAGCATGCATGACAATGAGTCGCAAAATATTTATTGTGTTCGCATGCAGTAACAATAAGCAGGCATTGCATTGCACATGACAATCAGACAATAACAATAAAACGCGTTGATTGACGTTTCTACACGCAGTAACAAAGAAGTTGCAATTGTAAACAGGCGTCTCGGATGTCACTGAATTCGGTGAGTTGTGTTGACGTTGCCGAATGATAATGTATGTGGTGTGTTTTGTTTGTTTTCTGTGAGAAGCAAAGCAGAGAGTTGCCCGACGCAGCGATTGATCGATGAATAAACAATTATTTATGTTACACGCTTCCAGCGATTGATTGCTTCGGCGAATCAGTGTCCCCAATCGCCCTGCGGGTTGATTTGCCCTTTTGGCGGTTTGAGTCTGATGTCTCAACCGTTCGACGCTGCCGAGACAATTTCCGTCGAATAAAGCGGGAAAACGTGCACGATGTCAAGTCAATATTTGACGAGATGACGACCTTTCGATAACGGAACGCAATCAAAATCGATCCACGACGCGCGCTTTGGCGATTTCCCCGGCGCACATCAAGGAGGAAATTTTCATTCGCCCGGACGGAATTCGCGGCGCTCGGAAATTAATTGCTAATTAGACTCAATCAAGGCATCGCATTGTTACGCAAATGAAGTACCTTGTTTTGCATCCCGATGCGTTCCCTTCGTGAAGCTGCTCATCTCAGAAAGCTTGCGACTCATCTCGGCTGGAAATGCGGCTGTGATTGGCGACTTTCCATCATCGCATAAATAATTAGCGCTAATGAATGCGCAATCTCCGGCACGCAGCGTAAACAATAATCGAGTGCCTGGATTATTGACGGACGACGCAGCAGCGACAACACAGATGCATTCAATTAGCCGCATGGGCGCATGATTAACTCAATTAGGATGGACTTCAGACCGCTCATTAAGAGCCACTGACAATGTCCTCGAACTTACGGCGATACCAGCAATACCAGCGCGTCGCTGATTGCGCAATTTGCAAACCGCATATGTGCCGACCGACAAGCGCGCATACTAATTCAGATCGATTCGAATTACGATCAGGATTTGATTTGCAATTTGATTGTAGTGTCTTCTTGTGGTAAACCTAAACATTTCTTAACAATGATGTTCAGATCATAACGTTATGTTTTGCTATAAGACTATGATAATAGTATGCGCTAATTAATAAGACAATGATGATAAAATATAATTGAAAAAAGCATTTTGTGTCGCATATTAGATGAAAGTCAGACAGACGCTTAATTTCCCTCACTTTAATATTTTGTATGCTTCGAGCAGCTTTCGATGTTCCCACACCTTCATCAGGTGTTATTTCAATTAACATTTCTAAATTTTAATTAGCATTTTCTATGTGGTATAACAGTTGTTAATTTGATTATTGTTGAATATTGTTGCTATCTGTGCAACGAGTATTCTAAGATTGATTCTATGTTAATTTCTTTTTGATCATTAAAAATGATTTCATTTTGTAATTTTGGATATTCAATTTCTTTGAATCTTAGAAATGTAATTTGGAAACTTTATTACTCTTGTGAAATAGTTTAATGATAGTTTCACCAATTTCATGATTGTCTAATAAAGAGAGTTTTCCCATGTTCGTTTAATTAGTGTTCAATTTTATATTTTAATTGCGACCTGTTTGAAAATTGATTTAAAATTGTCTAATTTTTCGAAAATTGTGAATTTATCTTTACCATTAACCAAAATTTTCTCCAAGTATTTTTGCCAATGTTATGCTGCGTTTCTTCATATTTTTGTCTAATATATTCTGACAATATTTTATGTATTTTCTGTTAAGGTTTTCCCCCCCAATTTTAAATTTTTTCGGAAACAAGAAGAAAATGCACAATTTCTCACAAGAAACGATGTCAAATATGATTAATGACGATAAACTGAACATTGTCATTTCAACGAGTTTGAAAATAAAAGCGAAATTGTAACAAAGTTCGAGTAAACACGTTTTGAGAATGTTTCGATCAGAAAAATCAGATCTATGATACAAAACAAAAAAATCATTAGTATACCTAATTGAAATTAGTTCACATCAATATAAATGCAGATACATCAAACGAGAGTAACTCAAACTCATATAAATTAAACAAACAATAGATAGATGGATGAAAATGAAATTTCCGCGCGAATTTTCCCAGTTTGTCAAGTGATGACTGAATGACTACATCTCGAGAGGAACCCACCGCAAATGACACGTTTCCTGGACAAAATCATGGCAACAACGAAGCAGAGCCGAGCATATCAAAACAATAAATAATATTTTTCCGTTTGCAGCTGGAGCGGAAAGAATTTCTCCGCGTCGAAGATTTCGTTATCGAAATTGGCCCAGATATCCAATTTCGACGCGATCAAGCATTTTCTTGTTGTTGTTGTTATGCATGCGCCAAGTAAGCAAGTAAACACGACGTCCTCGACGATTTGCGTACGCGCTGCACGTCCCTCTTCCGAAACGCGAATTAAATTGCTACTGTTGCAATGTCATGAATGCAAATCCGTACGCGAAACAATTACGGCTTGCGTAACGCGCCTCGCGTCTACCTGCGACCGGCTGCTTCAGTATAAATAAACATTCATAACCGTAAACATAATTAACTTATTGCTGGATTAGCGCAAGCAAGCGTGCGCTGCACGTTGCCTACGTAACTGAATTAGTATTTAGCAAGGAACATGATTTGCCGTATCGTTTACTACAGGGTGTAAGAGTACCCGGAGTGGAAATTTGCGAAAATTTGCGAATTTCAACTTGGATTTAGTAGTGTATTTACATTGGGAAAACTGTGTGTATAAAATTGCACATACTTTGAAATTTAACTGTCTCTAAAAATACATTTGACTCATATTTATCAACAATATGGTTCGGAAATTACAAGTGATAATGCGTGATAGTAAATTTGCAATGGGCAAAATATTGCGGGAAATGTCAATAGGCGAATTACTTCCGGTCGACAAATTTGCAATTGATTAAAGTCATGATCATTGAGATTTAGGATTGAAATTTCATATTGTTCACTATATTATGTTAACCATATTTGACTTACAATTTAGAAAAACTTTCGGAATTTTGTAACATGATACAAGATATTAAATATGGTATCGAATTTCTGTGATATCCATTTTCTGGGAATGGAATCAAATTCCATATCATTTCCAAGATAAGTTAATTGCCAAATTCGTTGTTATCAGTGAATCGACTTTAAAATTCCAGGAAAAATTACTTGAATGTATATGTATTTTATAAAATGCCCATATTTCTTATCAATAAACCCCCCTCCAGATAATTATTGCTTTTAAAATGAATAGTCCGATATAAAATTGATTGTGCCCACCAAGATAACTTGCTACAAATTGATATCACAGTTGATAACCAAGTTTTTCTTGAAAATTATTGGTGGTATTGACGAGAGATTAATGAAAATTTTATCTTTCCATATAGCAAGCTTCACACATCAGACATAGATTGGAGAATATAATCTACTGTGATATAAACGAAAATCCATCAAAAATAGTCTATTAAAAATAGTTGGCAAACATTCGCAAATTCTCCAAAATGAGAATGTCATAATATATTTGAGTTATTACTCAATTTCAAACGGTTGTAACTCATGTTCCCGGAAATGTAATCACCGCGAGTTGCATAGTTTTCGAAAGAGCATGTAACGGCCAACGAAACTGTGTTAACGTGCCATTATCTATTCAACGGTTTAGAAACTATACGCGAAACTGTCAAACAACGCAATTGAAAAGTTGTACAATCGATAGCAAAGTTTGTTGTGAGTTGTGAAAATCAAATTCCGGCGATCTTTTCATCGAAGCCAATAATATAAGTTGTAATTCGACTATATTTAAGTGGGGTATTTTATCAGTTGGCAGCTGGATTCAAAAATATAGGCGATATTTGCAGATGAAGCGGAAAATTTTCGAAAGATAATAAAGTTTCCAAAAATTGAATTGGTTCATTGATGTCTCTCAAAATTGAAGAAGCGTTTGAGAGTGAATTTTATGGGAAAATATGTTACAATTGTAATCTAATCAACGATTCAGGAAATGTATGCGAAATTTTACATTCGAGAGTTATGAAATCGATCGCATTGAAAATGGCGACAATCAAATTCATCTGAACCAACAAAGATTTGTAAAAGTATCTAATCAGTTAGAAAAATATGATAAAGTCGGCTCACGTTTTAAAAACACATTCATTGTACGCATTCGCCAATTCGTGCGCTAAATTGGCAAAATGCGATTGTAACAAGTGAGCGCATCAATGAAGAAAGAAAATAAAATTTCCATTTGTAAGGAAGTCGAGTGCCAGAGGAATTTTCCGACACGACACGACTGTGCAGATGCCGCATTACCATTCATTGTTGACGACAATCGCAACGCGTTCGCCGCTCTCAAGGACGAATTAATTCAAGCGCGTATGCAAATGAGAAATATAAAAATGGAACATTGTTCCATGCAGCCGGCTCATTGTTACCTGCGTTATTGCGTACGGAATCGTACGATATGAGCTATCGAGTGCACACGCGACGAATCAGCCGACAGCAATGAACCGGAAATCCCCAGGTCCCGAGGGGCAAAAAGCAGCCGCCAAGGATCACGTCCTACTCTTGGTTATTTTCGCCCAAAAACGTGCTCGACGTTCAACGCGTTCCTACAACAAATTCGTATCAGTGGTGCAAACAATAATTGGGAATACGTATTGCGAAATTGGCACATTACTTAACGCGAAACTCGCTGGCGAATAACGATACTCTGCTCTGCTTCTCTCGGCCATGATTCGTTTCTTGACGTGGTGCAATGAAAAAACAATCAAATGATGATAGTGGAATGTGAGGGTTATCAGCGAGCACATGTCGCTCGGCTTGGATTTGGGTCGGTATGGTGACCAGTCGACCCGGATGGGTTGCAATGCATTCTGTGACCTAAAATGGGCTACCGAAGGTATGACACCTTCAGGGTACGGTGTGCGACACGTCCGGGTCGAACTGGATGGCCGGACGGATGAAACCCACCTTGATAGATCGGTACTTCTTCTTGGGCGCCATGTTGAGGTCCTCGTGCACCTTGTCCAGCAGCCAGATGAGGAACTCGAGCGCGTCGTGCTGCTGGGTGCCCTTGTACTGGACGCCGTAGCGCTCGACGACCTGCTTGAACGTGGTGGAGAACTCCGGCGAGTACTGGCACGCCCAGAGCGCCTTGAGGACGACGGCGAGCTGCTCGGTGACCTCGCCCTTGGTGCCGTGCTTCTTCGAGTTGAGCTTGTTGCGGCGCGACAGGTCGATCTTGTACTTGTCCAGCACGAAGTACTCGGCGAGCACGTCCGTGTGCGAGATGCACTGCAGCACCGCGTTGATGAAGCAGGTGTTGCCGTGGTTGCGCAGCCCGGTGACGCCGGGCGTCTCGTCCGCCGGCCACGTCTGCAGCCCGCCGACGGGCGGCACGCGGCTGTCGGCGTGGTGGTGCGCCGCCAGCTGCACGCCGCCGATGTGCTGCGCGATCCGATTGATGAACTTGCGGAAGGACGGCCGCCGGAAGACCTTCTTGCTGGCGGCGCGCAGCTTCTCCTCCTCGTCGGCGGGCGCCGACGGCGGCGGCTGCACGCTGACGACGACGGCCTCCTGCCCGCCGGAGTTATTGTTCTCCGCCTGCGGGTCCACCGCCACCGGGTGGTGGTGCTTCGGCCTGCGCTTGGAGATGCGTGTGAGCGGGTTGCGCGGCAGCGTGAAGGTGCGCTTCAGACGGGAGACCTCGACGACGGTGGTGGCGGGCGGCTCCGCCGGCTGCTGGCGGCCGGCTGGTGCGCTCGGATCGCAGCAATCGTTCGACTTCATCGCGGCGGCCGGACACTGCACGTCGCACATACTCTGTTCGCATCCACCGAAGGCGTCCTCCGCACGCGTGCTCGGACGCGTTCACGGCCCCAAAGGGGGCACGCACACATGCACAAATGGGGGGGCTCTGCGGAGGAGTTCCTCGCGCCAGCAGGAATCGCACGCTACTGTGCGCCGCCGATGCCCGCAGGCGATGGCGATGCTCTCGGCGCGCGCTCACGCGGCCGCCGCGCACGGCGACGTCGTCGACGACTCGGAAACAACAACAATATGCTGACACCGTTGGCACATCCTCGGCGGCGCCGCCGACACGAAAATGGGATCTCTCTCGCTGGCCGCGGCCTCGCACACCACCACTTGGCTGACGACACGTATCGCGGGTGCGCGCTCACTGATTACGCCCGCAATTATGCATGATTGTGACGCGAAGACGGGACTCTCGTTGCGACTGCGGCCGCCGATCGCGTTCTCGAAGCAACACACACGCAGCGGCCATTTCGTCAGCAGCGCGCCCACAACATCTCCGTCGACGATCGCAGCGCTTCGAGCGGTCGCTGAGTGCACCTCAGCTGCGCCATTTTCATGCTACAGACGCCATCTGCCATGCGTTTACGAAAGATCACTGCAGTCAGATGACATCTTAACGTATGCAACCAAACTTTCAATGGATTATTATTTAATCTTCTTTCATTTTCAACTTCTGTTGTTTTTTAATATTTTTCGGAAACTACAGCGTAGATTTCCACATTTGAAACGGTAATTTGTTGCTAGTTTAGTCAGCTTTTCGTAGAAGATTACAGAAATGTTTAATATGCAATTATTGCCTTTAAAATGTAGCCTAAAATATGTCAATAACATTCAAAAACGATCATATAAATCGATTAAATTTTCAATATTTATCGCATTTGTTCTAAGTTATAAAGAATTAAATTGATTTCAAATCATATATTATTTTCTTTAAATGCAACGAGAAAAATAGGCGATTTTTGGAGTTAAATACAACAATAAGTCGAAAGATTCCCAGTTGCAACTTGTTTATGATTAGAAACAAATATTTGTTTATATTTCTGAAATCTTCAGTATTGCATAATTAATGATCAGTTTAATTTATAAATTCTATTTTGTCTGATAAGTTACCATTTATAATTATTTCAAAATCAGTACAGATATAAAGAATAATTTATAATTAGAGAAAATTTAAAAGAAAATAGGTGATTTTTTATGCAAATAAATGTGAACTAGAAATATTAAGATATATCGGTGCAAATTACTTTTTGAAATATTTGTTTATATCTTAGAAGTCACAATAGATGTCAGAATAGTTCAGTTTTGGGATTATTGTTGTTATCAACTGCAAATCCTAAGATAGTAGATTAAGATATTTATTATAATAAATTCTCTTTTGCCTGATTAATTATTGTCTATAATTGTATCCAAATCAGTTTTGATGAATATTTTAAATATTTTTAATATTTTAGAAAATTGTAAAGAAAGCAGTTGTATTTGTATGACTTTTTGAAATATTTGTTTATATCTCAGAAGCCACAACAGAGGTCAGATTAATCCAGTTTTGGTATTATTATTATTGTCTCTGTTATTATTGTTATGAACTGAAGAATCTGAGTTTATAAAATTCGATGAGACTAAAGCTTAAGATTTTATTGTTTCCAATGAGTTTTTCTTTTTTCTTGAAGTAATGAGTAATCATTAAATATTTTAATTTTGCTCCAGGTGAATAATTATTATCTATCAAGAATGAATGACATAAATCACAGATTGCTTGCAAATTAGAAATTGGCAAATAAGTAAACAGAAAAGCCCCAATGATCCAATTAATACTCAATGACCTAAAAAATCTAAAAAGTAGAGAAAAGATAGGAATCATGAAATGAAAAACAAAATCCATGATCAATAACAAAATCCGTGGATTTTTTGGAAATTGTTGATAACCTCGGGAGAATCAACAGGATTATTAATTTCATTATCATTTTTTTGGGGTTTTATCCGTTATTTTATTGCACGTTATTGTATCTTAATGTGATACATTTGGTTTCAGTTTTCAGTGCTATCATAAGAAAATTGTGATTGAGGGATGAGTTAAAAGACACTTGCTATAGTTGCATATAATTTTATTCATTAGCAACAATGAAAATGGATCACAGATGGATGTTGTGCTCAGTTGCAGCTGCCAGACATGAGACTGACCTTCTGGACGGCGCCGCAGCCGACGGTGTTCTGGATGAAGTCGGGGAAGTTGGATTCCAACACCCGGATGCGCTGCCTCCTCAGGTCAGCCATCGCCTGCGTGGCCAACAAGCAGTTGGGGCTCTTGTAGACGATCTGGAAGTTCTCCTTGCAGAAGGACTTGTGCGCGTCCCACCTGTACACCTCCGGATGCCCCTCGAAGCGGAAGAAGAGCGCCGCCCCAAGATCGGTACCGAGCACCACCAACTTGTCGGGCTTGGGCCCCAGGTCCTGGACGCGACCGGCGGCAGACCCGGAGCGCAGATAGTCGGTGCGAATCTGGAACATGCGGCCGGACGAGAGGTACGTGAAGACGAGGTAGTGGTTACGGCACTGCTTGCGGATGAGCGCGATGTAGAGCACATCCCGACGATTCATGCCGCTGACGACGGCCTTCGGGAGCACCACGCGGTAGCCCTTGTTTCCGGCGATGTCGAACACGAGGATGGAGCGCGTGGCGGCGTCGGAGATGTAGGCGAAGGGACGGCCGTCGGCGGAGTACTCGACGACGAGGTACTGCAACCGGGAGGCTTGCGCCACCAGCCCGGAGAGGTCGAGCTTCTTCAGCAGCTTGCCGGTCTTCATCGAGATGGCGACGACCTTGGGCGGGGCGCGGCGGATGGGCGACTCCAAGGTGTGCACCACACCGACGTCGAGCACCCAGAGGATGTCCTGGTTGTCGATGAACAGGTCGACGATGTTGATGAACCCGTCGACGCTGGTCTCGTCCTGCGAGGACCAGCACGGGAATGGCACCAGCTTGGCTTCGCAGCCCTTCTGCCGGAGGGACACCTTGGCGAGGGTGGCCGGGACGCCGCTCTTGAAGCGCGGCAGGGCGACGATGACGTCGTCGTGGTAGATTTGGGCGCGGGTGGCGATCGCGTTCTTCGGCGTGAATTTGCCCGAGGAGATGTACATCTTTTTGGTCGCGCCACACGGCCACTCGAAGTTGCCACCCGTCCATTCGATGGGGCGCATCGTGTCCTTTTCGCAGGTGGCGCACGCCACTGCCAAGAGGGCGCCGAAGCAGACGAATTTTGCCAACATTTCTGGTATTTGAAATCTCTAATTACAAACCAAAAACAAAAATCAATTAAACCACAATCAATTTTAAATGCCAAATCTTTGGTTGGGGCACTTACCTCTTCTCCGTTGGACGAGTTCAAGAGATATGACTTGGTGCAAGTGGCCCGAGGGTTTTATACGTAAAAAAATGTTTTTGTTATGCTTGCGAATACCAAGCATTTGGCGATCGATTTCTAAAGGCAAACCAATACAAATAATTGTCACTCGTTGGTGCACTTGCAAGTGTTATTTTTTGATTGTCGTAACACATCGTCGACTATTATTAATAATAATCTAATAAGCAATAATAATAGATACTCATGACATTGCGGCAATAGTACAACATATTCTCTTTTTTAATTATGTCATCCGTTTTACGCATTGAAAAGTTGCAATCTAGTTTTTTTTTATTGTTGTAAGCGGCCTTGTAATCGCGTATGTTTTTAAACAATAATCAATCAGGAATTATGAATCTTTATATTTGTCATGTTTATTATGTTTGGAAGTGAATGGAAACAGCAAATAATTGGTTTTGCAAATTCGAAAGGAATATTTCAAATCGATTCATTGTTTTTGATTTGATTTGAATTGACTTGCACTTTTCGAAATTAAATATTTCATTTTTGCATTCAAATCCACATATGACCAATACATAATTTTACAAAAGATTGTCAATGAATTAACAACTGATTTAGCAATAAGTATACCAAATTACATCTGAAAAATACTAATAGAATCTATGCAAATTCAGTTTTAATTCCAAATTTCATATCTACCTCTACAATTATTCTGCAGGTAATCAAAATTTTAAGGGTTATTTCATTTTTCATTAATTTGTGCAGATGTGTTTGAAAATATTCAAAATATCTATCTTGTTAATGTTTCAATTAATTAAGTAACTCCAATTGAATTAATCAGAGAATATATTTGAAATAAAGTTATATATTCTTCAGGGGATTTGCATTAACTTTGTTGTTTTAATTTTTTATTCTTCAA
Organism: Aleochara sp. GC000083; assembly: GCA_030264555.1. Taxonomy (NCBI): domain Eukaryota; kingdom Metazoa; phylum Arthropoda; class Insecta; order Coleoptera; family Staphylinidae; genus Aleochara; species Aleochara sp. GC000083. The sequence continues at coordinate 45,755 of JARJDZ010006380.1, forward strand.
CTAACAAACAAAAATTAGCATTGAATCAAGGTAATAAAAATTAACATGTCGACGAGCAATAACCGAAAAACATAGTATTTTCATGTTTTCCGGGTAATATTCAAATGTTTAGAGAATTATTTTTTAAATTTCTATTCATTTTTATTGTTATTTATTATTTTTTTTTCCTTGGAATAGAATAGTTTGATAAGTTATTTCTGATTATCTGATAAAAGTTCCTGGATAATTAAATTTCAGTTAATTTAATGTAATGCCATTTTTGACTATTTAATGTAATTAAAAATTTGCATAATCAAATTTAAAATAAGAAAGTTTAGAAATTAAATACCGAAAAAAATATAAAATTAAAATTAAATTCAATGGGGTTTTTTAAAAAATAGTAAGATAAGTAAATAATAAGTAATAAGATAAAATCGAGAGTATTTTCAGATTTTTATTCCTTAAATTTGCATTTTCGCACACCATTCACGAAAAGTTCCAAAAACCAAGAAATATTTTGAAAATCTGTTTGCATTTGAATGTAGATATTAAATTTTGAATCTAAAGGGCTATTTTAATTAAAATTATCTCGGGGGTAATTTGGACAATGTGTAAATTATTATCAAACAAGGAAATTCATTGTTTTCTTAATGTTAAACAGCTTCGAGTGACAAGTGATTGTGAAATCGTGCCTGATCATTGAAATTTCAAAATTAAAAACACAATTCTCTCTTCAACTGCAAAATTATTCCATCATTCGCCTTATCTCAAATGCACAACTTGAATTTCGAATTATTGTGCCCCACATAAGTCCATAAGCCTCGCGCCGCATTGTTATCTTTCGCATAAGCGCGGCTCATTCAGCGCGATGAATTGCATTTGGTGTGATATACGAGCACCAAGTGGTCGAATGCAAACAACGGCGAAACACTTTCTAAATGGTCTCACCCAGTTTCGCTCCGCGTCAATCTGGGTCTTGGGAGCGAGCCGCCATCGCCACCAATGTCGATTAAATGTCGTCGTGATCGGGTCCAGCGCCGGCGATTCAGAGCCCAAAGATGGCGAGCTGCAGCGGGCGAATGCAAGCGAAACACGCCGTTTCTTGCTGCGCTTTGTTGCTAATCGCGTTGTTTTTGCGACACATTCTTCGCGCATTTCCTTCAACTCGCCACGCGCGGCTTGTGCCGTACGAATATCGCAAGCTGCGAACGCGATGCATGCTGCATATCAATCACGAACGTACTCGTTATACATAGACATCAGTGCACTGATTGATAACTCATTAATTTTGCTCGTTGCAGGCAGGTTGAAATTGAATTTGTGCAATGTGACTGCATTTTTATTGAAAAAAAAAAACAGCATTGACAAATCGATTGATATGAGAGTTATGTATATTGGGGATATCTCAGTTTCTTATCTCATGTGTTTGATGGATTCTTTTTTTTTCGTGAAATTTGGTGTAATCATAAATATTTAGTAGTGGTAGTTTTTTATTCATAGTCAGAAATCCAAAAAAAACGTCACATAAAAGAGATATGGTCCAAACTTACCGTTTTTAATTGGAAAACTCAAAATTTTTTGGTCCATTCGTAAAATGATAGAATTTTGAATTGATTTCATCTATAACACTTGATATTTTTATTAATATAGTAAAAATATTATTAACCAATATACTAATTGATAATAATAACAATAATCAGTAAGTTAATCTGCAAGATATTTTCAGAAAACTATTGAAAAGAGTAAAATATGCGTTAAAATCAGATTTCTCGCCAAAATATAAACTTTAGGAAAATTTCCTTAATTTGTGACTATTTTTTCTGATAATTTTTCCAACTATTTAGGTTATATCCAAATATGATTTCATTAAAGTATACTAATGAATTATATAAATAATTCATGATGAAAGCAAGAAAAATGTGGTTATTAATTCCTAATTATTGAATACTAGGATAATCAGAATCCTTAACACAAATGATTAAAATAGTTTATAGCAATTAAAATTAGCTAATTAATTATCTAGCGCAAAATTTCAATTTGAAGCAAAAAACATTTGCAACATTATGTAATAATCTGATTAAGGACGTAGGTTCATTAGTATAATTTACAGGAAAATAGTGAAATAATAAATAAACATGGAATTTAGCAACTTAATTTTAAAAATTAATTACTAATTTTTAAGATTAATTACAAAAAGAATTTGATGAATACAGAAAATGGAGGAGATTTTAATAAATGGCAAATTGTTGAAAATTGCAGGACAATTTAAAAAAATGGCAAATATCTCGTCAAAATTAAATGTCCTGTCATTTTAATTTGGTATCATCATATTTATCAATTGTATTTTAATTAACCGTTTTGTTGACACTTCGAAACTGAAATAGCCAATACAAATTATATGCAAGTGCAAGTTCATGTTCGACATTATCCGATGAATTGATAGCAATTGAATTAAACGTGCATATTTCAGCTCATTACAGAAATATTAATTATAAATGCATTACATACACATTAGCGCGCGTGCTAATTAGGTGCTGCCGGTGAAAATGCCAGGAAGTATTTGCGTAATTAATTTAGCCTAATCAGATGAATGGTAATTGACGGAAAAATATTAATTAGCAGTTGAAATTGAAATAAAGGAAATACATTTGAATTATTTGAATAATTCAATGTCATATGAATGTGTTCTTTCAATGATGACACGATGGTAATATGTTTTTCGATTTCAATTAGATTTCTAAGATTTTTTAATGTATTTTCATTATATGTATATAGGTAATCGTTTTTGAATTTTTCATATAAGTAAAAATCGTTTTATTAGTTGATAGTTAGTTGATTTGATGTTCAATTCAAAAGAAAGTAAAATGAAAATCAGGATATAATGGTTGTTTTAAACTAATATAAGATATAAATTTGTAGCATTTATGCAGTAAATTGTTGGTAACATTAAAAAATATTTTTGACAACTCGAAGTTAAGGGTTAATAAAACTACAACAACGTGTTTTAGTTATTAAATACAATTCCGTTATTGAATATATAATATATCATTATATATATTTGGGTCGTGCAATATTTCATTTCAGTTATCAAAATTATCCTAAATGAATTGATTTAACAGCATTAGTTTTTGAAGTTAAAAGTTCATTCTAGCAAAGGCTTAAGTATTATAAACACTTCATTTGTAAGAAACTGAATCTTTAAAATATACATCAACAAAATTCCAGCATATTTATTGAAAAACGTTATGGACATTTTCGATTAGTAGTGCAATAAAAACATTTATCCAATCTATTATTCCAGAAATAATCCTGATCTATATAATTTTGTGTTTCAATGAAAAAATAATATAAAATACCATCACTAATTGTTTCTTTATAATTCAAATCCTGTCTTAATTTTAAGATATAGTCCTGAGATTATTTGTTATCCTTATTACTATACTTTCGTCTGAATTATAAAACATAATAAATCAAAGGAATAAAATTTCTTTCGCTTGCTTTCTTTGAATCAATGAGGAGTATTGCATCAACAACGAACGAGTAAATAGTGAAATTGCAAACAACCTGCAAACGATGCAATAAAGCAACAATTCAATGTCATACACACACTGCAGCAAAATCCGCAACGAAGCATTCTTTCGCCTCCGTTGCATAACCCGCATGTCATTGTTTATATACAAAATCATTAACACAAATTATTATTGCACGGATGCGAAACTCGACGCCGATTTCAGTCAATATTTAGCATCCAACTATAAATTATTGTCGAAAGACCATCAGCCGGCAACGACATGAAACCCTCCGGAGCGATGGCGAATGTTTTTTGTTGTGCGAATGTGGAAACCAAGCAAAGCGTCGAACAGCAAACAAATGACTTAAATAATTAAAGTATATAAGCTGAACGACTTGCTGCTAGGCTCATACAGATTCTCGGTATCTTCTAGAACGGGAATACAGGTAAGAAGTACACATTCATAACATTCCAGGTGAATTTGTTTGCTAAATCTTGAACGGTTTTGGTGGTGCAGGTATCCTCTGGAAGAACCATGGCAATCCGCGTGCTCTGCTTGGCCGCCCTCGCCGTCGCCTCGGCGTCCGCCTCCTGCGACGTCTCCGTGCCGGACCTGAGCTTCAAGCTCTCCGGCACCAGCATGCTCTTCCCCTGCGACAGCACCAAGGGCATCTTCATCTCCTCCGGCCGCTACGTCCCACGCAACGTGATCGCCACCCGCATGCAGATCTACAAGGACGAGGCGATCGTCGCCCTGCCGCGCTACAAACACGGCGTGCCCTTCACGCTCGCCAAGTTCTCGCTGAAGACCAAGGGCTGCCAGGCCAGCCTGACGCCGTACCCGTGCTGGTCCATGCAGGAGGAGGGCAACTGCGACGCGCTGCAGTCGGTCGTCGACATCTTCATCTGCCAGAGCGACATCCTCTGGGCGCTCGACATCGGCCTGGTGAACACGCTGGAGCAGCCGGTGCGCCGCTGCCCGCCGAAGATCGTCGGCATCAACCTGAAGACCGGGCAGGTGGTGAAGGTGATCGACCTCTCGAAGCTGGTGGTGCCCGCCAGCCGGCTGCAGTACCTCGTCGTCGACTACACGTGCGACGGCCGGCCCTTCGTCTACGTGTCGGACGCCGGCGCCGGCGCCATCATCGTCTACGACGTCTTCGCCGGCAAGGGCTTCCGCGTCGTGTTGCCGCCAGCATGTGTGAATACGCAGAAGGACGTGCTGTACATGGTGCTCATCCGCAAGCAGTGCGGCAACTACATCTACTTCACGTATCTGTCGTCGCCGAAGCTCTTCCACGTCAAGTCCGAGCTGCTGCAGAAGGGCCAGACGTCGGGCGCCATCGTCGAGGTCGGCATGAAGCCGGAGGGCGTGCGTGGAGTCATCCTCGGTACGGATAACGCCGCCAGCTTGATCTTCCGTCACAAGGGCCAGTCCGACATCTACATCTGGAACACCGAGTCCTGTCTCGCCAACGAGAACTTCGTCCTGGTGCAGCGCGGTGGCGACTGTCGGCTTGCCACCCACGTCGTGCCGGGATACAAGCGGCTCATGTGGACGCTGGAGTCGAACTTCCACGACTACATCGCCAACACGGCCGGATGCTTGGGGCCCAACATGGTCGTGCATCCGCTCATCAAGACCTGCGACGAGGAATAAGCGTCGAAGAGATACGAGAACTGTGATATTGCGATGCACATTCTTTTTGTTGCATTAATAAATCAATTTTGAAAACGAATCCAATTTATTTTATTCCAATCTGTAATTTATTATCGTTACCAATAGAAACAAACGTATTTCCGCTCCTCGAATCTGCCTGAATCGAACAATATCCTGAAAACGGACAGCCCGCAGCAATGCAATATTTCTCGATGAAACAAACAATACACGACCGGTCAGTATGGAATTTTTATTACAATTACCACTTACCATATAAATAAATGTAATTCCACGCGATTACATTTGCATTCGTTAGCACGAAGTTCTTGCTTCTGTCGATTGTTGTTCGCGCGCACCACCCATCCGCATTGGTGGCATTGGCCATGTTTTACATAAATCTTGCGAGGCAATTAGCTCGTAAATGTAATCGTTGGATAATTACTTGCTGCAATCGCCGCGAAAACAAACGCTCGCGCCGCGCAGAAGAATAGAAAGGCATCAATTTATTGCCGGCCAACATTCGAGCGTTTTTCAATGATAGACCATTGTTTCTCAGCATTTTCGTCCTTTCCGTTCGATGCGTTGCATTGCAATTCCCAGGATATGAGGCGGATCGCGCGAAAATGCACGTCGTATCGCGGCGTCATCGCGTTTCGCGATTTGATTACAAATATCTAATTTAACCCGCCTCCATTGTGTTTCTGCGATCGTTTCGTTTGCGGGCTGGTGGCAAACGCACTTTCAAATTTCGGTGTCGTATTTCACGAGCATAAAGGTAACACGAGCCTCGTAAAACGGCTTCTGGTTTCGTTGACACTTTTACTTCTCTCGTACGTGATGTGATCTATTTGCACTGGCAGTCGTGTTTTTTGGTGTTTACTGCAACACTGTTCTAGAAAAAATCTCGGGATTTAATCAAATCGTTCATATTCAATTTAAGCGTGTAGTTTTTGCATCGGATTTCATGTAACATGTTTGCAATATTCAAAGGCGTGTTATACTAATAGACAAAAAAGTTCTATAGCTTCAAATCTTACTTTTTGTCTAGGGTTTCAAAATTACATAACCTAGCAATAACTATCAGAAATTTTCTGAAAATACTGAAAATACTTCATATGTGAAGAAATAAAAATGTTACTATTCTGAAGTAATCTAGAAACAAAAATTTACGGGATAAGAAAGGTCCTGATCATATTTAGCAGAAAGGATAGCAGAAAATAGTAAATATCGATGAAAACTATAATTTTTCCATGACGAGATGCAATTTTCTGGTTGATATACATAGAGAAATTTCTCTAGAATTTTGCTATATCTATTATTCCATATGACAAATTTGGAATGACTTATATGGATGTTTTGATATTTCTGCAATATTTATTAATTTATTGATTTAATCAAATCAATACGTACAGTTTTTGCATGGGATTTCATGTAACATGTTTGCAAAACTCAGAGGCGTGTTATACTATAAACAAAAAAGATATTTGTTTAGGACCTCAAATAACTTGTTTTTAATAGCAATAACTATCAGAAATTTTCTGAAAATACTGAAAATATGTAAAATAATAAAAATGTCAATATTCTGAACCTACACCAGAAACGTACATTTACGGGATAAGAAATGAATATCATTTTTGTCAATGGACATTAAAAAAGAAGGTTCTAATCATATCTAGCAGAAAGAATAGCAGAGAATAGTAAATATCAATGAAAACTATAATTTTTCCATGAAAATATTGAAATTTGTTTATCCTTTCAAACGAGATGCAATTTTGTGATTGATATAAATAGAGAAATTCTTCTACAATTTTGCCATATCTATTATTCCATATGACAAATTTGGAATGATTTATATAGAAGTTTTGATATTTGTGCAACATTTATTAATTTATTGATTTAATCAAATCAATACGTCTAGTTTTCACATAGGATTTCAAGTAACATTGCGAACAGATACATGCGCAGAATACTTAATGATTGATTACCCAACAACTGCACACAGGAAAACGTTAAATTAACGTATAATTGTTATAATCGAATGCATCCTACAATTATTGCTATATATAACGTAAAAATGCGTGTGCGTGCAAGGCGTGGACTGGCTGGAAAAATATGCAACCGCAACGAATGGCGCATGCCAGAAAACTGGAATTATGTCGAGGGAATAAGCGAGCCAAATGGGAAAGTTCAAGGATTCGCGCCGTTTATTTCAATGCATTGTTAATTAATCACTGGGAGATAATTGTGGAATACTGCCTGCATCAGTGGTTGCCATGCTCATTGTTTGGGGACATTTGGTTGACATGTTAGTTTTAATTACGAGCGATAATTAGCAAGTTTCTCAAAACAATTATTGATGAGCGAATCCATTATTTGTTAAGATGGTTACAATTGTTCACGATGTTTTTCATAACATTTACAAAATGGTCAATTATTATGAGTTATTCAATAAACAATAAGGTATAAAATGATATCAAAATTATGGAAATTTCAGCATTAAATAATATTTTTTTTATAAATATGAGAAATGCAAAACTACAAAATCGTTGAAGGCTTTAATCAATATTATCAATATATTATCAACATTTTCTTTACTCTGTTTTTTATAATAAATTTTATTATAAATATAAATAATCGAATAAATTTGAAAAATACAAAATTTTATACTGATATTTCATATGTGTGATGTATCTTATCAGAAATGAGTTGATGCAAAATTTCAAGAAATCATAAATTCTAAAATTTGTGTTAATTTCAATTATTATTTTTTAATGTAAATGTCAAATTTCTCCTGGTAAATCATCAAAATTTTGTATGACTGTAATTATATAGTCCATTATGATCATATTTGACAAACTTAATTGAATTGAATTTTTCACACTTATATCTACTATTTTTTCACTAATAATACACTAGGTTCCAATAAATGTTAATTTACAATTGTTACACATTGTAAGTCAAAGTAAAATCCTTGATATTCCTTAATTTCATTATCGTTATAAAATAGGCCGAAAAACATAACTACGCAAATAGAATTAATTTAACGATCAAATATCTTTATAGACTTCCTGAAAAGTACTAACAACTATTACGATGAAATTTACATATGAATTAATTAATTATTATCAGGATTACCAACGCACTGAAGTCAACAACCGTTGCTGCCCATCTCCTCACGTCCTTCCGTGATTTAATGACTGCGCACTAAAAACAAACAAGCCATCATCGAATCATCCATCCTTTGAAATTTAATTAGCGACTAATAAATCATGCTCATTCGCAATGACTGCTAGTGAGTCGCAGTAGACGCCGGTCTAGGCCAAACTATTGTTATGCTGACCACAGAGGAAATTCGCGCTTGACTGTCAGTAATGCAATAATTCTGAAGAACGCTGATGGTTGTTGTTGATGCACCGGAATGCGCGAATGCCGAGAGCGAAATGCTAAAATCGTGACCGATTAAATGTTGCACCAGTCGGCAAAGGTTCATCGGTTCATCGCTTCGGGTGCAAGCAGGCGGCAAATACTTTTTTCGCATGCCAATTTTTCAATTGGTTAATTATTAATTGCCGCAATACTGAGCGAATGATTCACGGTAATAAAAATTCTGGTATTGCACTTGATTCAATTCTGATTCTGGTGTGAATTAAAGATTTCAACTTTTTGTATGATGTTTGATGGGTTGATTGATTTATATTTGATAGACATGTGAAAAACTTCCTGAAAATTAAAAAAAAAATTTTGGTAGGAGATGTGTAGGGTTGAAAAACAATGAACATTATGAATTTGAAAATTTACAAATTTAGGAACCCAGAAAATTAACGACTAAAGTTGGTAAAGTTTACAAAACAACAAAGTGTGTAACAAATACATAAATAACAATTTCAAAACGTGATTGATGTTGATCTGTGCCGCTGAAATCGCATTGTGCCCAATAGTTGACAACTTGACAAAATTACGACTTTCCAAATTACCCCCGCGATTTTCACACCAATTACCCAACGCTGTTTGTGTAACTCGCTGTAATTTTCGTTCGATTTTAATTATCGCAGCATACCACCGTTTATCGATGTGAAATTAGGGTTTTAATTGCATTCCACTTTTTATGGACGAAAACTGGAATAATAACTAGCCATTTCGAGAATCCACATTTCTCGTTATAGGCAGTCGCGCACCGTTTAGGTGGCTTTTTTTCAATTTGACAATCGTTTCGCCAGCAACCGAAGCAACTTTTCAATGCGCGTTCGCAATGTGCGCGCTGGTTAAGGTTGTGCCAATCAAGAACAATCTGATACGAATTCAAATTCTCGGGCCGACGACGGACGGCGCGCCAAAAATGGGCAATTACGGATCACTTTCATTAGTGAAAGGAATTTGGCTGTAGTCGAAAATCAATTCGTCGGTACTCGAATATCTACATATACGTATGTCGGTATTGTTCAATATGTCGGCGAACTGATTAGTTACCGATGTAGAAATTCGATGTTGGGGCATGTGATTATTGGATTTATTGGGTCTCAAGGTCCAAAAATGAATGAGTGATTCGTGTTCATGGCGAATTTCATACTGGTCTTAAAAATCTTAAAAGTCAATCAGTAATAACAGGATATTTAACTAATTAGCTTTATTTTAAATTTGATTGATCAATATGTGAGAATCAGAATTTTATTTTTAGTCTTTTTAAAATTTACGTATATATGATTTTTTACACAAAATAATTTAGGGTGTTCATTTAATAAAAGTCCACAACTTTAAATTGCATGCAATTTTTATAATCCTTATCATTTTGAACGATTTTAAGTAATAATTATTTAAATTCAGATTACGAAAATTAATTTAACCTGATGACATATGGACGTAATTTTAATTACTTATCAGTATTCATACATTCCTCAATTTTTAATTTTAATATATTACGCGATATTGCGATAACAATTATGGTATCACTCCATTAACAAATAAACAAAGTTTGTTTAATAAGGACAACTGTAAATCAACAACAAATGATTTTCTATATTTATTGGCATTTTTATGGTTGCATTATTGAACTGAAAATTCAACAAAATCATGTTCTTGTAAAATAAATTACGAATAAAATACAATTCATTAGTTTGTTCTCGGAATCACACAGAGAAGTAATTAAGCACCTTGCGCATGAACAACTGAGCTGCAATTTCATATCAAGCGCATTGTTTATGAATCATATGGGCGTTTAGCGCTAATTGCCATTTGTTGTTTGTTGCTATCGAAGCCCGGCGCGGAAACGTGAAGTTGGCGCAAATTCAATTATCAGCAAATTGCTGCTAAACGATTGCATTTATATAAGTACAGGTTGTATGTTATAATGCATGTCACTTTCTATGTGTTTAATAAAGTAAATTGTTAAAAATTAGGTTCGAAATTATTTTTTTTTAGTTTGAAATTTTCTAGGGGCTAGGTACATAATTGAGGAATGATAACAACAATTAGGTCGAAAAATTAATACAGAATTTATACATTTGAAAATATGGACATCAAACTTAAAAATTCATTACAAACGAATATTAACAAACATATTCATCATTTCATACAGTGTTCTAATGAATTTCGTCGTTGGTCCTTAGCGCAATTTTAGTGAAGTTTCACAAACAGGAATAACAGGAATGAAATATCATTGGAGGCTAAATACATATAAATAATTTCAAAAATTTAATTCTTCTTAAAGATACTTAAGTAATTATTAAGTAAGTAACTATTACTTGAGTAGCTAGTAGATTAACAGTAGGTACAGGAAGGATACAAAAGATAGTAAAGTCCTGGTGTTTCAGAGGTGTGATCCCCGTAACCCATTAGGGCTGTTGGATTACCAGTACATTTACCACCCAGGAAATCAATGGCGGAACTACATAGTACACCGTAATTCTCGCAGCACATGTTGATGCTGCACCGGAAGTAGTAGAGCGCCGCACCGTGGTCCGGATAGCAGGTGCCCTGCGTGACGCCCAAATTCGGATAGAAATCCAGCGTGCCGCACGGCGACCGCATTCCGATCCCCACGGAGGTGTGCAGCACCACGACGTTTTGCGCGTCCGACGGGGCCAACGAGCGCACGACGACGACGACGTCTTCGAACATCGGCGATGCCGGGTCCAGGCCGTAGATGATGGGCAACCTACCACCGAGTTTGAGGCCTGCGTAGCCGGCAACGTGCGCCCCCATCGAATGCGCCACCAATTCGACGTTTCCGATCGGAATGCCCTTCTCGGTCATCAGTCGCTGGACGAAGTTCGCGATGAGGCTGCCGATGACACTCACTTGCGTGGCGGCGTACACATAGTCGAGGGTCATCGCTTCCGGGTAGCCAGTGGTGATGACCGCGTATTGGGGCTTCTTCAGGAATTCGACGATCATTCCGGCGTACCAGTCGGTGTTGATGTTCCCGTTGAGCCCGTGCATGAGGACGACGTAGGTGTAGGTCGGGTCGTAGGAGAAGCTGCCCCAGTTTTCGGTGATGTTCTCGTAGAGATTTGGGGCTGAGATGGCGAATTCGAGGGAGACCACGCTCCCGGTTTGGAGAAGGCAGAGGATCAATGGGGTGTACTTCATGGTTGGGTGTCGAATGTGAAGGTGCGAATTGGTAGGTTGTTTTTATAGAGTCCCAGGTACATTTTCAACAACAACAATATTAGTAAATCAAACCCAGATAATAAATGTACAAATCGTCATGGTTGTATTCAACTCGGGCTATTTGCATTGATAAAGCGCTCAAACATGGGCATAAACAACTCTCTCAGAATACAAAATTTATTAACAATTTTACTGAGTCGACGACTCCAGGTGATGCTAGCTGAACAACATGGCGATTTCGGAAAAAATGCTACAGGACACCGTCAAATAGTAGTCCCCCACTGTGGTACCATCATCCACATTGTATCCCATCTCAGCTGTGGGATTCTTCTTGCAGAGGTGCAGAAGGTACGTTGCGTACGAGTTACATAGGCGACCCACATTTTTGCATTTCCCGTTGATGCTGCAGAAGAAGAAATAGATAGAGGTCCAGTGATCCGTGAGGATAGGGATACCACAAGTCAATTGCACCCTCCCCCCATTTGGGAAGAAGTCAATATCAGCCATTTTCACAGGCAAACCCACAAGCGACGTGTGGATCGCGATGACGCGATCCGCATCGCCGCTCTGCAGCCGCCGATGGCCATAGTAGAACCCAGGTCCAGCTGGGTCCAACCCGAAAATGCGTCGTACCGATGCACCCGTTGTATTCTGAGTGTAATTCCCGGCGTGGCCCGCAATATGTGCGCCCAGAGAGTGTCCCACGATCTCGATGTTGTCCCCTGGGATATCCTTCTCGGTGATCAGTGTTGAAATGAAGGTACCAACAATTTCGCCCACACGTTTGACTTGGGATACGGCCGGGAAGTATAGCGCAGCGGAAAGGGCGCGATGGTATCCGGCGGTGATGACCACGAAGTCGGGTGACTTCTCCATGAACTGCTCCACCAGCGGGTGGTACCACACGGAGTTGATGCCTTCCATCCAGCCGTGGCAGATGACCACGTAGTGCAGGGATGCGTTGTAGGGGAAGCTGCCCAAATGGGTCGCATTGACACTTTCGTAGTGGTCTGAGTCTTGGTTCGCAAAAAGTCGGAACTCCACCTTCGTTTCCTTGGGGGATATACCGGGAAGGAGCAACACGCTGAAGATGAGGTACAAACACATTTCGACAGAATTTATTTTGAGGGTTTCAACACGCTATGAACAATAGTTATGTTTGAATAATGCATAGACACGATGGAAATTTGGAATTTATAAATGGATTTTAGGTATTTCGACTATGTACTCCGAGGGTTTTGTTGCTTAATTAGAAGCATAGCTAAATTTTTCAGCGATAAGGATTGTTTTTGTATTTGTTTGCACAATAATTTTTCGCATGGCATCGAATGTACTGCGATCTTATGGTCCTTTGTTCTTAGAGAATGTTTTGGAAAAAATTGTGGTACCCCTGATATCGCGTGTTGATATCCGTTGATATTTATTTACGACTGGTACCATAAGAGTTTGATATTTAGAAAATAATTTTTAAATTCCGAAACAAATGTTATGATACATTATTGTCATTGCACACAACCTCACTGCGTTTTCACAATAATTTTACTTGAATAGGAATGTAAAACAATATTTATGATATTCAATATTCTATATATCTTGTTACTATTTATATCACTGAGTAATCAATATATGATTTAATCAAAAATATCTTCTCAATTCTCAATTATAATTTTCGGATAATGAATTTAAACAATTTTGTATTGATTGTAGATCATTGATCGTGATCATTGATTGATCATTGCTTGTATTGATGTAGATATATTTTGGAATCAAAATTGGAAAGCAAGTTCATCTGGAAAATAAGACACAGAATACTAAAATTGATTTTTCACATTGTTGATCTGCTTTGATTTAATAACATTTTTGATTACTGAAATTGTCCAATGAACATTTATAATATTTGAAGAAAAAAAATACATATCTCGATTCTATATATAATTTTGAAGGTAAATCCTTTTTCCTTTATTAAAAAAAAAAATAATAATAATCAGTTATGCAAAACGTTAATTTCTTACAATACATTTGCATATTTACCTTGTTTCATATAATTCAATTTCCCCTTATCAATCCCTTTCATCATCCTTACACCTGAACGTTTTTCCGGCCGAGTGACGCTATTGCAATCTGAAATTATTTAATTACCAAACACCCAACAATGAGGACTTCTTATCAGACGTTGATATAAAACAGCGAAAACAGTGAACAAACTCTTATTGCAAACTGGCACCTTTCGCAGAATTGCAGTATGCAACTCGTCAAGATCACGTTCGTTTTGTGCCTTGTCCTCCTGTGGGAGCAAATTGCATCCCAGGATGTACCCACTACAGATAACACAGTGACCAATGGTGATTCTGATGTCGTAGTTGAATTCCACATGTATTCGAACCAAGACGCCAGAAATTTCCAAGTGGTAACCCCAGAGGACACCATCTTCTACACAACCCAGAACTACGTCTTTTTGTGCCATGGCTGGCAGAGTGGATTCGACGCTTCCTGGTACCAACCAACGGTCACAGCCTTCATGCAACACCCGAACTATGTGGTAATCGTCGCAGGGTACCGGGAAGCTTTGTCCAGTCTGTTCTATCCTGAGGCTGTGTCCAATGTGAAACCCGTGGGTCATCGTGTTGGTCAGATGGTTGCAAGTGTCTATGCTGCCGGGGTACCAGCTGGACGGATTGAACTAGTTGGGCATTCACTGGGTGCCCACATATCGGGTTTTGCAGGATTGACGTTCGAATCTGTCACTGGGGAAAAGGTCCATCGTATTTTCGGGTTGGATCCGGCTGGTCCTGAATATTATTTGATTGAGCGAAACTTACAGGTAAACTTAAAATTTAAAATAGATCAGAACCACTTTTTTGGGTGGACTTACCCCATGGTAAACTCGTAGGTTTCTCAGGGACCTTACCCTGAATATCCCAAATATCATACATCTTATGGTGTACCAGCTTCTGTTGTTAATTTGTATCCTGATATCTAGATAGGAGACGCCCTAAGAGTCATCATAATCCACACCTCCAAAATTGGGCTACAGAAGCGTATCGGTAACAACGACTTCTACCCGAATGGAGGGTTATGCCAAGGCAACTGTGGTAACCTCTACGAAAACGACCACACCGTGGCAACGTACTACTTCTATTGCAGTATAAATTACGAGTGCATCAATTCTGCAACGGAATGTAGTAGTTACCTATTCTACGTCTTGGGATTGTGTTCTGGTAACCCTCAAGCCCCGATGAGCTATTGGATCGGTGACGATGTTGTAGAAGGTGCTTACTATTTGAACGTACAATGTTAGCTCAATTTGGAAGACTACAAGAGCGTAATATGGTAAGTCGGTTTTGGGTACCACAGACAAAAAAAACTATAATTTGGAATGTTTACCTCGCTTTGTGCAGCCCATGGAAAGAGAGACGACCTTCTGCGGGCGACGTGAAGAAATGGGTTTAATGACTACAGCAAACAAAAGCATGAAATGCGGATATACGTAGCTAGTACAAAGAGGTTGGTTAAGGTGTGCGCGATTTTTTTGCGCGTTTATTGGAACAATACAATGAAAATTGTGCAATTTTCGGCCCGCAATACATACGCTCGCGCCCATTGTCGTTGGCGATTTCGAATGCGATTCCATTCAATGTACGAAATTCATGTATTGAAATTCATTCAGGAGTATTTAAAATTTTGACTTGACTTTTATGCAAGACTTTGGGAAAAGTTCCTAAATATCAAAAGTACAGTTTTGGTCTAAATGTTTTATCATTTTACGATGGAAAATTTAGGATATGATGATTTGTTTTTACCAATTCAAAATTCAAAATTTAGTTTTAAGGTACTATGAATAGAACGGAAAATCTCAGATAAGAGGTAGGTTATTTATGGAAATCAAATAGAATTTAAGCATTGTATACAAATTCAAATTATCTCTGGTAAATTTTTACATTATTGTATATGTTTATAAAATTTATCAAGAAATGTATCAACTATGTAAATAAAGGATGTAAGATAGGTACCAATTTTGAATATCAAGTATAGTCGAGTAGGGTCATACCTTGAACCAAGATGGAGCTTACCAGAAGGTATCAATAACCAACGCTGAGATCCTAATCAGACCTTCTGGTTATCAAGAAGGATCAAATCCTATCCAACCTGAGAAGATGGTTACAGAGGATTCCTTAGGATTCTCATGGTGTACTACTGATTCAGTCATCTTTTACAAGGGCCTATAGAGGACAACTTTTTATATGTAACTCAACCTACGAGAATAAGTGTTTTTATCTGAGAAGTTGTGAAATGAAGTGCCTTATGGGAATAAAATCCTTACCTGAGAAGTCCCCAGTGGGACATACCCCAGAAGGATACCTTCACCAAACCATTACAAAATAATCCTGCATGTCCTGAACTATTTGGATGATTCCTACAACCACGAACACATCCATTCCATGAAAAGTTCAAGTTAATGACCTACCACCAAACCGCTGCGTTTGCATACTCATAATCAAGTGCAATGCATTTTCTACTCGATCAGCAATCCTAACTAAGGTCTCACAGAAGCGATCGCCGCGCTACGTCAGCGCAACACCGCGGAGAATGTCTACGACCGCACCTTTTGACATTCGCAATTGTGTTTACAACAACAACAACAACGATTTTTGTTTTGTCGACCAAGCCAATAAACCCCCCATTAGCTTGATCCTCGATAACTCCTTGTACGCACACATGATGCGTAACACTTAATCCACTAATTGCATTAATTACCTGTCATCCTTAATGAAGCCACGCATAAATCCATCGAGGGACCTCCGAGCTGGCTAGACAGAGATGCGTCGATGTAGCACAAACGGGGAAGATACGTGACGGAAAAGAGTTGTACAAATGAAAAGCTCGACCTTTCTCGATCTAGGCTGCTGGTACGGTTTTGGTCACCTCTTCGGCGGTTGGCGCCGCTAGCGACTCCTAAGCATTGTTGGGCAGCCTCGAATCTATATTAGCTGCGCGCCCGCGTGCAGATTGCCCACTCGGCGTTTGGCTTTGACGGCGCACCAGGTATCGCCAAGAAGTTTGAGACAGTTCGTGTGCGTGTACGCATTGGCCCATCAGTAGTCCCAAATTTATCAGTGCCCCTTGGTCAGCAAACCGTTTGCGAGCTGGACTGATCAGTGCGCGTCAGTGATAAGGATTCTTCTGTGCTTCCAAAGGATAACTGCTAGGGAATCAAGGTAGGCAGAAACAACAATGTTACTATGTAAAGTTAAAATTTTAATAAGTATAATGGTACCATGAAAATAATTAAAGGTACTTACCTTTTAATTGTTAGGGTAAACTTTTATTTATTTATTTATTTCCAGAATTTTCTACAATTTGGTACCCTTCGAGAATTCTGATGAGGGTGTGGAAACACCAAAAGTTTCTCGGAGAATTCCAAATTGTAGAAACCTCGAATATTAAAGTTTATCCTGAAAATTTTTATATTTAAAGTTATTCATTATAATGATAAAAGTTATGTGAATTTAAAAAAAAATATCACTTATCTTATATTTTGTGATGTTATATTTTTCTTCTCCTGATAACTTATATTATGGAGGAAAACTTTACATCTGCTTTTAACTTACTTAATAAGATAATCTTTAATTATTTTTGGACCCATTTAATTCTGTCATTTACTAATCGATTTTGATTGATTTGAATTTGTGAATTGGAATACAAAACTCTGATTCTACCTTGAATCTTGAAACTTAAGACATTCTAAATTACTAAGAATTTAACTATTTACCCATTCAAATTTGGGTCGATCAAATAATGAATGATTAATTAACTACAATAAATGGTCTGATGTATAAAAAATAAGTTGATGATGATTTCAAATAAGTAATACAGGATAATATATTCATATTTGATTTGAAATTTTACTTCAGAAATTGCAAAAACAGCTTGGAAGTTTTCGCGAAATCATTTCGCGGACAAAATCTTCATCGTTTCCATCCAAATACATTTCGCGTACTCAAATATCACAGATGTAATTTCATACATCAAGCCTTGCTTGAAAATTGAAATGAATATGAATGATCGTTTACCGCAAGCATCAAACAGCCAGAAAAAAATATCGTAACATGTGATACTCATGTATCAAATCTTTGCGCATTGGGGCACTTTCTCTTTTCGCCTTTTCGCCTTACTTACTTACATCGAAAATCGTTCCAGTTCCAGAATCCGCCGTCCGCCTTCGTTCCGATCGCGGTATCAGGCGGAAATATCGAATGTCTATTCGTTTCTATTACCGATTGCTGGGCCATAAATCGAAAACGAGAGTGCTTTTGTTTTACGAGCGCGAATTTATGTCATGTTTTGGCGTTCGCGTCGCGAAGAAATGCGCCGGTTTGATTGTTTTCAACTTTTACTTTCATTGCCACGTTCATATCGATGCCAGTGAGATTATGCTAATACGCTCCGCTTATAGATTTAATTACTTCGGTTGATGTATGCTCGAAGCGTTGGAATTAATTAAGTCAAAATTTGAATCGACAGACGTTTTGGGAAAAGTTGATTTGTAGGAAGGTTGTGCGTTTTGGTGTCATTTTGTTGGTTATAAAATAGTGGTAGAAATTGACAAATTAAAAGCATGTGTTTTTTGAATTCTTCTAGTGTGAGTTTATTACAACAATTATTTCTACACGTAGGCATTCTTAATTACCGATTGCTTGAGATGTAATTGGTAATAAAATGAAGTCTTAGAGTAATTAAACGAAAAGATTATTACAAAATTGTTTCTGTATGTGTAATTTACAAAGGTGTGTTCTTCAAGTTTTTTTTTCAATCGATTCCTTTCAATATTTGTTGTCTTTGGTTGGTTTTCTTTAATAGCAAATTAAAAATTTTGGAAAATATTTTTTTTGATTTTTTTTTCTAATTTAAAACTAATATTACAGCAAGGATTCTAAATTCCAAATAAACCAATTCAAAGTTCGTGTAACATAAATGCTCAAACTTGTCTCATGTGACTTATAACTCCATAATTTACCATGATAATCTGGAGTTTAAATCATTGGGCTTATCCAAATTACAAAGGAAAATCCTACTCAAATTCAAACCTTAAACATTTTGATTTGATGTTTTGTTATAACATACAAAGTTTGAAAGTTCGATGCAGGAATTCATAAAACCAAGATTTTATTCAAATAATTATTTCATTGACATTCTCGATTGTTGCAATTCCGCACCGATCTCAACTCGATTAGATCACAATTCAATAAAGTCCGCGCGCACTGCGAATTCATTTGCCCGGCCGAACAAAAGCGGCCGCATGCATGCAGAGCGCGTTATGAAATGCATTGAAATCAAACGAAATGAATGGCAGTATGCAAATTATCATTGGCAATAAATGCCACGCTCTTATTTATGCCATCGCATGCATTTGCCGAACGCAGCCGCCATTCTTCAGCGCGACAGCCTGTTTGCAGCCGACGGTATTTATCGCGGAAAACCCGCCATCATTAGAAAATGCACAATCATCGACTGTCGATCTGTCGATCGATCGCCATACGATAGCCGGTGGCGACCAACTGGTTACAGAAGCATGTCTATGGCGTGTGTTCATGGCAATGAAAGCGCGCTAATGATCTAGTTACGCAAATGATCAGCGTGCGCGTAATGAGTGCAGCGATTTCAGTGTCAAAAAGATTGGGAAGATTCTACAGGTGATTTGTAATTCCGAGGAAACATGGCGTCTTGGGAAGCGAACGTCATGTCGACCGACGTAGAATAATGCAAGACGAATCAATTTTACGTAAGATGTGCGCGAAGAACGTTCCCATTAATTGTTCTTGCTTGTGGTGCGAGGGCCCTTTCGTCACACTTCGGATGCGGGTGTGCGTGTCGATTTGTCGATTGCTTTCGCTCGTAAGTTCCAGCCGATGTGCGTTTTTCGATGCGAACAATGAAGCGATTATCTATGCGTAGGTTGTTTGCTTAAAATCCTGCATTGCGTCAGATACCGATGCATCAGGGACGCATGACGTTAGAAGCGTGGAGAATTCTCTACCTCCTCGGTCCTTGATCGTCTCCTGATATGTTCGTACCTCCTTTTTCCACCCTGGTGAGCCACGGGCGTCTAGCGGGAGCAATGAACTATGAACTACCTCTTCACGAATTATGTACTCCAGGCAGTGTAACACCTCTTATAGTTCTGCTTTCTTGATAGGTGAGTTTGCAGCACCTATGGAATTATTTTACGCTATTAAATTAAGGTGTTACCACAGAACAGCAACACAAAACAGATTCGTTCTAAACAAACATCAATTAATCTACATATTTTGAAACAAATTGTTCACAAATTATGAAATCCTTCACGTTCAAGCCATAAAAAAATAATTCCACTCTCTTGTTATAATTAAGTCGGAATCTTTACATGTATGTAAACGAGAACAACGAGTTCTTAGCGTAGTAAAAAATCTTGTTTGATGGAGTACAGTACTAAAGAACAACTCAAGATGTATTTAATTAGCATGCAATTAATTTTGCTTTCCCGATAGACCATCTGTTTCCATTTCTCTATTAGTACCAAATACCAGAAATAAATACCAGAGATAAAACGTTTGCTTCTTGAAATTGCAAAAGTTTTCTTTAATTTTGCGGAATCAATTAAAATATCGTAAAAGATACAAATTACAGTGATCAAGAAATGGCGGATTTCTCAAAGATCTAAACCAATCACATCTCCTTGGATAACCTCATCGTTTTCCATTAAAATATGAAAAAGTGTTTGCCATTAAAGAAGCACGAATACCTCACCTCGATTTCGTAATTGTTATATCAGAACCGCACAAATTCTCGAGCTGGATGCGACCATTCGAGAAACGAAAGGGAAGAATTACAAGGCACGAAAGAACGACCTGGCCAATAACTACTTAACGTAAATCAACTTGCTTAAGCGTTACCAACACAAGATGAATGAAATTTTCGCGTCTCGCAAGCCGAAATTTATTACATCTCATTACGGGCAAAGGTGGGCTCTAATGAAGATCCGACCGCAGTCATTGGAATTGACTCAACTATGCGATTGCACAAAAACTGGAAATATCAGCGCAACGAAGTCGAAAGATGTTTACAGATGCAGAAAATCGACATACGACATGATGAAATCATCGAGTGTGAAAGCAATGAACCCAACCTGTAATCAAATTAATAGATTACTACAAGATGTGGATCGCCATGTAATAATATAATGTGTTGGAAATGATTGCTTCTGACCTTGCTTGGATACATTGAATTGAAAAGGGAAACGAGTGCACAAAAAGCTAAGGTGTGACTTTCAATTACAATCGAATGTCACGCCATTCTTGAGGCATTTTTGTATCCTTTAAAGCCACTCCGTCACACATTGTCGACGTGCGCCGAAATTCGAAGCAGTTTTCGAGCGATATCAATCAATTTCAAGCCAGGAAATCACGATATCAAAATATTAAATGTGTTTATATAATGCAACAACACGCACAACGGACACCGTTTTTGCGCGCATTAAGCTAATTAATTTAAAAAAGCGATGACTTGCAATCCAAGCGAAATAATAATAACAACATACGAATGTACTTTGTTTTAATTAAATTCTTATGAATCGGACGTTTCGGATTGCCCAACGCGAACCACTCGTACGGCTCGTGTAGTACTCCAATTGTAAAGCGCTCTTTTACACACATGTTGTGCCAATGAATAATAATTAATAATTGCGCGCGCGTAATCATTGCCTGGCTGGTCTAGACTGGCGGATAAAGTGGGTCAATGTTGGAGCGATCGTCCAAATTGCATGCGTCACGTTTTTCTGAAGTGGTACCACTGTTTTATTTTCGATAATGCGCTTGAACGAATGACATCGAATCAACTGACGCGTTTTTGCAGCAATGTTTCTGAGCAAATTGCGATTAAATCATTGACCGATCATGAGGTGGTGTTTTATTGGCTTCATTACCATTTACATGCAATTAATTAAGATCTAATAAAACATGATCGTAAAATTCAGCGTGGATTTCCTTCCATGCAACGATTAAGAACTTGTAGATTATGTGCTCCTGATACTGCTACGTATCGAGTTTTCTGGTGGTAGTTCGTGATCAGGTTTGCAGTAGAGGAGGTAGTAGGAATTTAGGATGTACCTCCTTGCGGAGGCTGACCCCCTGATATTATGCACTTCTATTTAACCTCTTCAAACATGAACTCCTGATACAAACACGTTCGTTCTTTCTATAGCATGAAATATTTCTGAAAATCTCTTTCTTCTCTCGATTTCGTTTTTAGATTTGTTCTTTAAGTTATACGAAACTTCCTTATATTGTTCGCCTGGTATTGGAAAAATCTAAAGTTTATCTCTTCATGGGACAAAAAAAAACATTGAACCAAGCTTAAGAACAATTGCAAATCCTTAATTAAAACCGCAGTTAGCTTGGACACGACGCTTTTAAACATGTAGTTAATGAACTGGAACATCATTAAAAGGTAGCACAGCCCAATAAATTTAACTAAGTGCTCGTTTGTTGTACCAAACGTAAAATTTCGCTTTCACTAGCATCGAGCGAGCAAAGAAAGTGCGTGTCAAAAAGACAAATGAGACGATTTGCAGCCTTAGCAGCTTGGTGAATTGGCCACCAAGTCCACCGGACCTGATTATTGTTATTTAATCGGGCGTTGCGTGCGTGAAAAAAAAATAACTTTATACAGGCAATGCCACGCATCTCGCACGCCGTGATTTTTCGCCGACACGTCGGATGCGTGCGCGAATGCACGCGCGCATGTCAACCAGGTGAAAGCGCAGAATTCTTCAGCGGGTCGGCTTTTCCGACGTCCGTGATTTGCGAGATACGACCGGTTATGTCACCGAATCGGTCGGGTGCATTGTTATTTATGAGGGCTGCTGCATGACTTCCGCCGGCGTGACGCACTTATCGATGCAGTTTCTATTTCCATTCCATATTTTCACCGCTTAGGAGAAGCGCCAGCCCGTGTAAGCGTCGCTTTATCAGTAAGCTGTCTGTGTTTCTGTTCCAGGAAGTGCGGAAAAGCGACGCCAAAAAATTATTAGTCGCGTTCCAGTTGCAAAGCTTTGCGAATCTGTCATGCATGAAGTAATGGCCGCGTGAATAATGCATGATATCTAGTGATTGCGGACAATTGAAGATCGAACGCAAACCGGGTAAGTATTGCCCATTGTCTTCCGGATTTTCCTGTTGTTCATTGTCGAATTCGTGCATTCATTGATATCTTTTTGTGCGTGATGATTTCGATGAATAATGACGACAAAAGGCACAATAAACGGCAATTGCGGATCCAACAAACATTTGCATATTTATGTTCATGTGGGTCTCAGTGAATGAGTCTCGTAGAAAGTGAAATTGTTTCGTCAAGGTCACACCATCATTGTTTCTGCTCCATTCTCAGTCTTTCCTTTCGTTCGAGTTTTCCTCACATCGTCGTTTCACATCAATAACCACGCAAATTGTAATTGTTGCATGTTAGAGCTATTTTAGAGCCTTACTTAAAACCACCTACCTCAAAGCACAAAGCAACTTAAGTCACATAATGTATTGTGTGTTGCCTAACATGAACATACAAATCATTCGGTAATTTGCTTGATTGCAGGTTTGTGCAATCCGGCCAAAATGCAGCGTTACTTACTGGTTGCTGCACTCATTTGGGCGACGACATGCGCCGTTGACTTGGAGGTCGTTAACGAGTGGAATTTCCTCGATTACAATTTTCCCGGCTTCGAGTACTCCAACAACTACAGGTATGACTCCTCTCACATCGGTCCGAATTGAGTGTAATTGGTTTGTCACAATTAGGCCGGAAAATACGGTGTTCACGGGGCTGGAAATCACCGACGACAAGTTGATTGTGGCCGCACCTCGGCTACGTGCGGGTGTGGGTCCCACGTTGTCCTTCATCCCGAGGAACACCCCCAAGGGTTCCAGTCCTCAGCTGCAGGCGTATCCGGATTGGAGCTATCATTCGGCCGTCATGGGGAACAACACTTGTTCCGGTTTCATTTCGGTGTACAGGATTCGGCAGGATTCCTGCAATCGTCTATGGGTTGGTTCTTGTAAAGTGAGGTGGGAGTGAGGTAATAACGCAGGGTATGTTGTAGGTTCTGGATTCGGGTATCCAAACATCCATTGATAACTTCCAACGAGTCTGTATGCCGAAATTGGTCATCATCGATTTGGCCACTGATCAAGTCCTGAGGACGATTATGTTCCCACAGGAGGTTCTTCGTCCGGCAAGTCTCACCACGAATCTTGTAATTGACGAAACGCAAGGCACCTGTGATTCTGCCATGGTCTACATTACGGATACAGCTGCCCCAGGTATAGTCCCAAAATTCAGTTCAAAATTCCTCATTTGGTAGACCCATTGTATTCTAGGACTCATCGTATATGATTCGGCCAAGGATAGTATCTGGAGATTCATGCATCCTACGATGTTCCCCGATCCGGATTTCGGAGACCATCTCATCGAAGGCGAGATGTTTACCTTGATGGATGGTATTGTTGGTATCGCCTTCTCGCCAAATATGGGTACCGTCTACTACC
Source organism: Aleochara sp. GC000083 (assembly GCA_030264555.1). Classification (NCBI taxonomy): domain Eukaryota; kingdom Metazoa; phylum Arthropoda; class Insecta; order Coleoptera; family Staphylinidae; genus Aleochara; species Aleochara sp. GC000083. The sequence continues at coordinate 70,083 of JARJDZ010006380.1, forward strand.
AACCTTTGGCAACTGATAGGTACGTTCCAACGAGGTCTCAGAAAATGTAATAGTAATACCTTCTGAACCAATTTTAGAATCTACAGTATCTCAACGGCAGTTCTGCGTAAAGGTCCCCTCGCCGAAAATGAAGCCCTACCAGTTCAACTCGTCGGCAAGAAGTCATCCCAAGGAATTGCCCTCGCCGTGGACCCACGTGACGACACCCTGTACTTCAGCCCACTGACGGAGACATCGCTGGCATCGTGGAGCCCGAAAACCAATCAGCAGAAGTGAGTTCATCCACACGACACACTTTCTGGGATTTCCCCAGAATCATCAATAACTTACAAGTTAATTGCCCCATTCAAAAATGACGACTACTTCACTTGTACCAAAAACTTCGTCGATCGCGAATTGATGATATTATTTATTGATCCTAACCATCGGTTTTCCCGAATCTGATTGACAAGTAGTTGTATTCGATCCTTAGACACAACATTGGTTTTCGCATGGGACAACAAATATCCCGATCTGAGGTTAACGACAATTGTTGCGAATGAAATGCTCACGTATTTTTGTTTTCGGTTGACAGCTTGGTCGCGTACGATCGACAGCGATTGCAATTCCTGTCGGAAATTCGCTGGGCGGAGAAGGACGGCGGAAACATGTGGGCCTTGTCGACGCGTTTCCAAAAGTTCTTCCGAAGGACGGTCAGCGCTGGCGAGGTCAATCTGCGCATCATCCGCTTTCCCAAGAGCACGTTCCCCAATTTCCAGCAGCTCTCCACCAACAACCTGTACCACATCTAGGATGGCGGCTGGCAGTTGGGAGGAAGCACTGACATCTTTATCAGCAACTCAAGCAGCAAAAGTATTTCCGAATCGGTTTCGTCGAGCGAGTTTTAGGAATCGCATTCTCTGAAAATTTATTTTCTTATTTATTTTTCTAGGAAATTTCGACTCTATTTTTTAATGACATCACTTTCATTTCGAACGATACTATATCTTCTATTTTTGATACTTGTATATATAGTAAAGTCTATTTTTTATCTCTGAACAATATTTTTGTATATCATTTTGATACTGTAAGTAATTTTTAAAATAATTCTTGTAAATAACTTGTTACAAATTTTCATAATTTTGGAGGTAAGACATTGTTGAATAAATTTGTAACTTTATGCTGTTGTACAAATTTATTTATTGATAGATTTCAACTCTTAATTATTGGGAAAACCATTCCATTTAATTTCAGGAACTTTGATTTTTTCTTTGGACTGAAACAAACCCTATCAATTTTATGTTAGTGTTGACAATTTCGTTGAAGAAAATGAAAGAAGAAAAATTCTTGTTTGTATCTTTAATCTTTAATGTTTTTCTAAATTGCTAAATTTGATCAAATTTAATGAATCATTTATTGGAATTAAGATTTTTTAAATTTAGAGTGAGCAACTATCCTTTATTTTTTGGAGATTATATCGAGTGTTTTGTTTCAGAAAATCAAAAAAATACACGGTGTGTGCTTAACATCGCACAATAGAAATGAAAACTTCAACAGGGGTGTTTATACGAAATACAATTTGTTTTTATAATTACCACACAAAAACAGATTTTTTAAGTGAAAGCTTTAATCATGCCCTTTAAAATGCTTTTTGAATCATCAAAATCGGTCAAATAGTTCCAGAGATATGATGAAAAAACATTTCCTATAGGAATACATTATGTGAAGTAACGCAGCTGTTATTTATTCTTTCTATTATATTCGACCCTCGTGTGTACTCTGCGGTTGCATTCCTCGCATTCCGATCTCATTGTTCTCTATTTACTTTGCAACTCTTTACTTGTTCCTGTATCAATATTCTATTTGCTCGCTGCATTCCATCGTTAAAGGGTTAAATCAAACATTACACAACTCTTTTTTTGTGGAATGGGGGAATCAAGGTCATTCGAAACGAATTGGTTCTCTTTTCGCATTTTCATCAATATCTCCGAAACTAATCGGCCGATTTTTCTGATTCAAAGAGCATTTGTCATATTTTGGCGAAAAAATAACATTGGTCATGGTCCCGAATCTGTACGNCGAAAAAATGGGGTTCATTCGAAACGAACCAGTTCTCTTCTCACATTTTCATCAATATCTCCAAAACGAATGATCCGATTGCATTCAAATTTTCTGGGATTGTTTATTATATATTCATGGACATATTTAGAGATTTATAATATCAGGAATCAATTTGTTCGTAAATTATTATGTTTATAAAAAAGAATTGATTTTTCTTAGTTCAAACGCGATTTTCTCGCAAACGGCTCGGCCGATTTCCACCAAATTTGGAATATAAACCAATAACTCTAAGATGCTTAACATATTGTGAGTGGAAAAGTTGTAAAATGGCCGTGGATGACACTTTACTATGAAAAATGAAATAAGCAGTCAATTGTTTCATACGTTTATTTTGTTGTACTTTCAATCGATTCATTTGACATAATCAAATCTAGCCCTGAATGCTACTGATAGATCATGATCTCTCTAAACCGAATTTACCCAAAAGGGCGTTTCATTCCGAGCGTTACATACCAGCTCGTTTCACTCCCTATAATTTTTTTTGCACAGCGCACCTAAAGAAGTTTACACTTCAAAAATGCGACAAACATATTGCAATTTCAAAGTTTAATATGCAGAAGCGATATTTACCTATTTTGGGATATTAAATAGATATAATTAATGAAGTTTAAAAAGTATTCGAAAACCTTGTATTTAATGATTGAAATTTGAGGACAGATTTTTGTTCCAAGAAGTTAAAGAATTAAATTAAGTTATAACTCATTTCATAATAATTTAATTAACCATATTTATGGTTAAATCGGTATTGATTTAGCTGTTTACAAAGTACAACTGCTAACAAACGACAATATGACATTTTGACACAAACAACTTTATTTATTGTAACTACTTCAACAGAATTTGATAAATGTCTTTGAAATTCCAATTCTTTTTTAAATTATTGTTTGAACTTTTGGATAGGTATAAGCCAATGACTAATTTGCGAAAATTTAAAATTTATATGTGCAAAACTCTCACTGATATTGAAAAAGTACACAAAACAAATAAAACCACAAACGTGCTCACGTTTACAATCGAAAAATTAAACAAATAAATTCCTCTTGGGTTTTAACTTGTACGTCCTATTAAATCAAAATATTTAACAAAACTAATTCAACGAACCGATAACTCAATATTTTAGAGGTATCCTGCACATACGTCATTAGAAATCCACATCCTATTGACGTCTTTGCAAATACGAAAATATTGGGTCAGAAGAAAAATACGCAATGAGTAAAAACAATGAACTAAGAAAATTACCTGAGAACAAATAAAAATTGAACAAACAGCCGCAGACTCAATGAGTAATAACACTTGCGTGTACAGATAATTACCAACAACTCTTTGGATTAATGATGCAACGATTGATTAAGCATTTTAAGCATTTATTAATTTGGTGACATAAAAACATCATATTTTTCAGATTTTTGTTTACCTCACATGAGCAAAAACACCAAGCTCACTCTAGAAGTTGTTTGTTTATCCGCAAAAAATGATTGACTATTAAGTTATATAAGAAGTTTATTAAATTTTATGGCAAAATCTGCTATATTATTAATTGAACATTAACAAATCCATGTTGGTTTTATTGGATGCGAAATCAAAGTCTCGTTTGATTTATTACCATTTAAAATTAAAACAAACAAAATTCATGATTTATGAATTGTTGGATATCCCGGAATGTTGAAGACACTTTGTTGGTAGAATAAGGAAATTAGGAATTGGATTCGCATCAAATTTGGGGATGGCAATTAACGACGTAATTAAACGCACAATGTTTCGTTCGTTCAAAATGTAGGAAGTCTCAAATAAAATAATGACGTCAATTAACCCGGTTTGTAATTAAGCCATTCGTCATCGACGCTGCGTACGGAGTGCACGCCATTACGGGAACAGGGACTTCCGGAAAATTCGCCTTCCCCAAAACCGTTGGAAATTCCAACGATTCGAACTGGTTCGTTTTGAGCAAAACGCGCTCGAAAAAGAACAGCGACTTTTTCGAGCGAGCGCCATCGATGTTCGATTGGTTTGCTGTCTAATCGCGATGATAAGTGACATCGGGCGCTCAGTGTCAATGGCAGCGCGCATTATTGCTGAGCCAATGATGCGCGCGCGGCAGATTCGGCGTGCGTGCCGGCGACAACCAGATGTGTATAAAACTGATTGGTAAAGACCGGACTGACCAGTGATCATCCATCCATCGCCCCCTCGTTCGGCCGCCGCGCGTTCATTTCGCACGTTTTTCGGGCGCTGCTTATCAGCGAGCAGGTTGCGAATCGCGTGCGGCGCAAATTTCAAAAATCATTCAAATTCGCCCATTTGGCCAAGTGATGGGTGGCGAAAGTGCGCGCACGGATCAAGTTCTTCGGGTTCGTCGAACAATGCATCGTCGATGTAAGTAGCTCAGCAATTTTGATTGCACTTGAAAGTGACTTAAGTCACTTCGAATTCCCTTTCTATGCGATGTGCGCTGACAATGACCCACGATCGCATCGTATTTGCTCGGATGGCAAAAATATTTGCTTACCTAGTTCGTCGTGTGTATCAACGAAGTTCATCAATAGTTTCAAATATTTGGGCGCGGGAATCCACGAAAAGGCGTCGTGAACTTTTCATCTAGTCTCCAGCTTTGATTGATAAGTCCGCCCAAACAAACAGCGAAAATCCAAGTCGTCAGAGCGATGTACACATCGTCATCGTATCAATTATTAATAGTATTCTTGTTGTCATATTTCAATTATCAATTCGGCTGATAAGCGGAATTCGGGGGGCCCAGCCTTTATTTTTAATTGCGTTCTTTGATTATGCGTGTGTCGTGTTTGATTTTATTCAATGTTTGTTGCTTATTGCATTGTTGATTGTAATTTATATGGTCTCAACGAACAATCATGAAGACAAATGCATAATTCAAGGTTGAAGAAGTATGCAAATGTGAATTAAAGACGGAAAATGACATTTCTTATATCATTACCTACAATCGTGTGGTGATGGTCAATGTCAAGCATTGTTTTACTTCGTTATTAGCAATGAAGCGCTTCCAGTTATTTCGCAAGCGAATACAAAAATGAAAGGTGCGTTATGCGATTATCATTAGCCACGTTCGAATTTGAATTGAAACTTTGTTGCCGACGCATCACAAGATGAATCTGCGCAATGTACGCATCAACATTAACAACATTAACAGCATCAATCAGTTGTGTGCGTTGTTTAAATTAGTATTTTGTAGCGTTTTTGTAATGAAACAACCATCCGGCCTGATGACAATGGCGTGTTTCATGCGGCTGGGTCATTATTTCATCTCGATTTGCACGAAATTAATTTCGGCTGGTAGAACTAACCACGAACAATCAACTCTTTGTAGATTATCTGATCTTCGGATGAGTCAGTATTCAATTTGTTCACGTTAATTTGCTCTGCCATAATTGCAGGCTTCGTGCAGGATTTCCAAATGGAATTACGAATGAATTGAATTTATGTAATTATATGTTTTGATAAGAGGGTAAGAACCGTTCTGGTTGATAATAGAAAATGTTGTTTTTAATAAAATACATTAGATCAAAGTTGTTTTTATAGCTAGCAGAAATTGACCAGAAAAAAATGTTTATTTTTGCAACTAGAGTTTTTCCTATATGCAAAAACTCAATATAAAGTTTACTTCAGTTCAATTGTTATATTTGGACAAATTCAAAAACACAAAATATACGTTTGTAATTTAGTAATTAATTAAAATTTGATATTTTAACCACTTTAACATGTGATAAAATTAGCTCTGATTATTACATCAGTTAAAATTTTATTTATCTTTTGTCGTCATGATAATATAAGGAATTTATCGAAGTAATACAGATATATTAATAATACAAAATAAAAATCAAGTTGCTTATGTTATTTTAGTTTAACTAATAGTTAAAAATCAACAAAATATTGTTGGTTTAGTTGCAAATAAATGTTCACAGTATAATTGGCATTTTTCAATTTATTTTGTTAATTATTTGTTTATAATATTCCATTTTTTGGTTTATAAGTTATTTATAGTGAAAAACTATCTGTACAAAAATTGCGATGTCGTCACAGTTTTTCTCAACAAATTGTAGGCAATAAAATCTCTCAAAAAAACAAACATTAATTCGATTATATTAAGAACACTCGTGTAATTCCTGTTGATAATATGCAAATTCGATATTTCATTTATGCCAAATTCCTTAAAATATATCAATCAGAAATTTACTTAAAAAAGTTAATTACAAATTTATGATGTTTTTCAAGGACCTGGCCAAAAAAGGGGATTGTCTTGTTTGGGATTATTTTTTAAAAATGTTTTTATCAATCTCAGTAAAATATCAAATTATGAAAATTTTTTGGTATTTCTTATTAATTTATTTTCAGGATATAATATTTCTAATCCTGGATCATTGAGAAATTCACTTTGTAGAGATAGAACTTTTTTTGGCTATAAATGAAGTTTGTCATAACATTTTTGGATTCATGTATCAAAAAGTTGATCTATCTTCATCACAAAAATAGTTTAGTGATATAATGCAAGAAAATTAGACCCTTGATTATCATTAGAATCACAAGATAATTTTGTTAGTTCATTAAAAAAGTTTAACAAACAAACAAACAACATTCTTGAATGGTGCACTATGATGGTAATCTAATTAAAATTGCATAACAATCCCGATAAACATTTTTCCCGATAAAACGCCCATTAATAATAATAGGCACTAATTAAACGATGAAAAATATTACAAATGCGCTGTTTACGCACGCGTACGCGCTTTAGAAAGTGTGTAATGTTCGGCGTTTAGTTGAATTTCATCAAAATTAATTAGTCCACTGTGGATTTTATGTAAATATGGTCGTGTCAGCAGCCGCAGTCTAATGAAAGTGGAACTTCATTAAAAAAGCGCAAGGTCTCAGCGATTTTACGTAATGAGCGCCGCTCAACAAAACATTTGAGCGTTTTATTGGGCACTGATTGCCCGTTCCATTGTCGGATTGCTAATATCGCCTTAGCGTACAATGTCGTCCAGTGCGTAATGAGCAATTGTGTAATGAATCGCATTTTGCCCGATTATTTCTATCAACAATACGCGCACAGCGCCGGGGGGTCTAAGGGCACGCGATAACCCCCTCTTCCGGGCGCCATTGATGGGCGCGCTGCGACGCGACTTAAGTCGTTAAACTTGGCCAACATCTCGTGACGCAATCGGCCAAAAATCGCAGTGTGTACTCTAGATTTCCGCATTGCTGGCAGGTCTTTTTGCGTCGCCGGCGAAACGCCCACCGCCTGCGTATGCCACGGTTATGTAATGTCGCATATTTCACGCGCGGATCGAGATGATCCATAAATTTGCATGCGAAAACGCGACCGATCGAGGCCGGCGCGGCGGCGTGCAAATCCGGGGGATTGGCATTGAGGCTGTGGTGCGCCGCCGTCGCGGACTCATCTCACCGGACTTGAGCGCGTTGCGTCTGCGCAGTGCGCTGCGGGCGCCAGGCTGAGCGCATGCTGCGCACGCCACCCAGCATCAGCGCCGCGGGCGTTCTTCGATGCGGACGCGCGTCTCGTGCGCGTACACTTGACCGTATTTCGCCGGTTGCGGATTGGGTTCGTTCGGCTGACCCATGCGGGGCCGAATCGAACCCCGACAATTGGCACACGAGCGCGCAAGGCAATGCGCGTTTATTGCGCGTGCGGAATTCCATTTCTGAAGGTGTTTCCGTTACGGATTGCACAACGGCGAATGTGCCCACCCGTCATCCCATATCGCATGCGTTTTGCGATCCATATGCGATCTTTCGTCGGTTTTTGCACACTTCGTATTGGAAAGGAAAGTTGTCGGCCGTTGATTGCTTTCGGATGGTGAGATTGTTCTTAATTGCGAACAAGAAACAATTCGTCATATTTTTGCAATTATTCGGTTCCCAGCAGGCTTCTCGGCGAAAATGAATTCTGACGTTCTTCGATGCGTGTGATGTAAATTCAGCAATTATATGCGAGATTTTCCACGCGCCTTTCTTTCACCCATTCGACATTTCGTTGTGCAACAATAACATATGAAGAATTTTGCAAGTTTGCTATTAATTTTTATTGCTGTTTACTATGATTTTAATTAAGAGAACGGAATTCTTTTCATAGACTTTAATGTTGGATCTTCTTGAGAAATTAATCAACAAACAAAACATAAAGTTTTATTGTTTGAATGAAATTGAGTCAGAAAAACCTTTCGGAATTTCTGCTTGAATAAATTGTCAAATATTTAATGGACTAGCAAATAATAAATATTTGGTACATGTTAAACAAATTAAACGATATTGCAAAACGTTGTATTATGTCAGTATTTTGAATATTGATCAATTCTTTCCAAATCATCTCAAATCAAGTGATTGATTGGGCTGGGCCCCTAAATTTAATTGCAGCATTAATTTAATATCTAGTTTACATAAGAAACGAATGGAATGTTATACAATTGTTGATTAATATGGGTATTTTATTATTGTTAATCCCTGTGTGATTGCTTTTTCGTTTTAATTTAAATCGTAAATTATGTAATTTTATTTCGTTTCTTTATACGTGATTGTTGTTTATTTGGAGGAAATCTGTGTGACTGTGAATTTAATATACATGTATGTCGTAATTAAAACATAATCCATTTATGACTTTTTAATTAATGCAATGATTTCATGTATTCACTCATTCAATGCGAAAACAATTTATTGCTGCAATGTTAGAAAAATGTTCTTTGGTATTTGAGTTTAATTATTACACTTTCTGCTCTTGTTGTACAAACTTTTTTTTTGGGAAATCTATATATCGTCCTTTAAAAGTGCTTTTGAAAATATACCAATAAACAAGTTGTGAGTTTTGTGATCAATCGTTTTTCAACAAATACATAATCCATTCGACACACTTTTGAAATATAATAAGAGATAATTTCACACATGAAAATAACAAAAACTTCTTGTTTGCATACTTTCGCCTATTAATTTCAATTTTTTGATATAAATAATAGGTTTAAAGTTTTTCAGTTGTATTTTTTCAAAAATTTTATAATAGAAGCAATTTTTGAATTCAATCAAGTCACGAAATATTTGCTACATTTTCCAAATTGATTTTAATCAATGTAAGATTTTATATCGTAGTTTTCCACCGTTACCGAATAAATAGATCACCCAAAAGTGAATGTTTACTTACTTTCGCTTAAATTATTCGCATTAAATTAGGCTTTGTTAGATTTTACAGCTGACTAAATGCTCTCTCAATTTGCGTACGAAAATCTTGGCCTTATTTTTTATCGTCGAATTTTTGCTGGAATTTAATTCAAGTAAACTTTTTGAATTTGTTATGTGATGATGTGTAATTATGCAGATTTGCGAATTAACGTGCGCGTGAAGTAGGGAAAACAAAATGCAAATCAAAATATGAAATAAAGCGGAGAAATGAAACAGGGCGAGGAAAAACGTGCAGCAATTGGCACAGCGCTTGATTTATTAAATCCCATTGTGTGCACATTATGATGTAGCCAATATGTGGATTAGCAAACAGAAATTTGCGTATGTGTATCATGTTTGCGAAGAGTTTGTTCCGCCGTGCGCGCTCATTTCTGCATCGCGATTCCGCCAATTTTCCGAAAGGTGCGCAACCTTGCAAATACGAAGTGTCTCAGTTATGTTCATTCTACTCATCTCTGTTTTGGGGATTTTCTCATAAAAAGTCTACTAGTAGATATCCATATCTAGTTCATTAATATTTAGTTAGAAAGAATGAGCAAATAAGACATAAAAGAAATATGGATCAAAGTTATAATCTTTTAATTAATTAGCATATTTTTTTTACTAATATTGAAAGGGGATAATTTTTGGTTTCATTTCATGTATTACATGAGATATTTACTTGAGATAAAACGATGATATTACAGCCAAAATATCAAGTGTCATCAATATCAAATGACTTGTTTGCAAAATATTCTTAGCAAGACATTGCAAAAATTAGAAATGACAAAAAGGAGATTAAGATGATAGACACAATAGTTGAGACAACCTGTATACACGTGCCAAAACTACCATGACATTTGTTTGCAAAATCATCACAAATAACCGACCCAAATTGCACGTCTAACGATAATTTGCGAGCCATTGCATTCCTGTGCGAAATATCGTCGTCCATGAAGAAGACGCGAAGTGCGTACGACAAATTCGGATGGCAAAATTTTGCGATGTGCGAATGTCGAAAGGCGCTCGAGTTTGCCAAATCGAACGATGAGGCAATCTGCGCGTATTGCGCGCATCGTGTGTGTTTTATCGTAATTGTTCTAAGCGTTTGCTTGGTCGGGCGCGAAAATCGAAATCAAATAAAAATTCCCGAGCGCGCAAATCGCGCGCAATTACGCAATTACGCGTACGAATTGAAGAATGCCGCATATTATCACGTTAATTGTTTCGCCGATGTGCGCCACCGGAGCCGTTCGTGTGTGCATGCAGAAAAAAGTTTCACTGTGGCTTTGACTCGGTGGCGCACACACACACACACACACACACACACACACATATGCGATTGTGCAACGCCGAGAAATTCTAGTCTAATTAATGCACGCTCAAAAATTCGTTAATTAATAATCGACCGCGCTTAGGTAATCCGCAAGTTGCATTCGCCCGTTTCGCATGCGCGTCGCGAGCGCATCATTTTCGCATTGATTTATGCCTCAAACGTGAAAAATTTGAAGCAATTATATAAAATAAGTGTTCATTAAAAAGTTCATCAAGTTTCATAAAAAAATTTTCAAATATTATTTTACTTTGCAAAACATTAATGTGAATTCTTCTATGTGGAAAAACTTGTGCGTATTTTGACAAAATGCGTACCCATGTAATTAACGATTATCCTGGCCGGACTTTCATCGCATTGGTGCGCATGCGCGGAGCGCTAAGCAGGATGCCTGCGCAGGCGCACCAACAATCACCGAAAAGTCAAGTACTTTCGATCGAAAGTGCGCGCGTATCAAGTGCGCATTACGAGCGCAATCGATCGCTCTTCGAGAAATGCGCTCGCTCCGAAAACGCGTCTTAATCAGGCAAATCGCCGAGGCGGGTTTATGTAAGAAGCGCACCGCTGCGCGCATTTCTTTCGACGGACGGTGCGCGCCGAAAAAAGCGCAATTCGGCCGCTGATTTGGAAGAATAGCTCAATTCTCGATTCGATCGCCGCGCCGTGCTGCGCCGGGGCCGCTTGAACGGCACTTGCTGCGCGCCGAAAAATCCGGCACGATTATCGTTGACGTTTTTGCGAGCGTCGCCGAAAAAAAGATGATAGCGCAAAGCAAATAGAAATTGCGTCGCGGAAAAAAATCGTCGCGATATTCGCGGGCATGTGTGCGCGTGTGTGTGTGTGTTGGGTATTAAACGAATCAATCATAGCCTTCGTCGTCGTTCTGCTTACATGCCTCATGCGTTACAACATGTTCAGCTTTCTGTTCGGTACAATTTCTATGCGGCCGCATGCAGAGCCCGCTACAGCTGCAGGCCTGCATTGGGTAATCAGCGTCGATTTTGAACAAATCTATTAGCGAGTTTGGTGTCAATTCTTGCCTTGCAGTCGATGCTGCTGGAGAAACGACGTGCGCCGAATCAAACGCCCGCCAAGTCAATTCGCATTCGGGCAGATTTAATCCAATCGTTTGGGATTATGGTTCAAGATTAATCGACGTTTTTGTTGTTCGATAATAATGTCAATATTATGAGTTTATATTATAACTACCGAAAGTTTCAATACCTTCTCCAATGACTACTTCATTCAAATTTAATTTAATTTTCATTGAGATTTTTTAAATTTTCAAATTGATTATTTTTTTGTTAAATTATGGAGTGTATTTATAATCATGCAATAATAAATAGCCCTGGAATCCAAGGAAATTTTTGAAACTAATATTTAAATAACCCTTTCAAATACTTTTTTATGTGCTGAAAATCACAAGAAACTGAAAAACTAAAACTACTTTTTTTAAGTTGATGATTTGACATGTTAAAGCAAATTGACTGTTCAAAACAATTATATGGATATCTCTAACTACTCATTAGCTAATTCTGACATTTTATTTAAATTGTGCGATAAGGACATTAAAATTAATATTTCTTCCTTTTTGCTTCAAGATAAAAATTTATTATCCTGTTTAGTAATCAAAAAGTCCACAAACTTTGAAAATATATGCAACATCAATAATATCAACAATTATCCTGACTGTTTAAATAAAATGAGTTTAGACTTTGATTCGAACTAATTAATAAGGAAAATCTGACAAAATTTCTAAAATTCTCAAATTCAAATTATATGTTTATAATGTCTATTGGGCTTTATCCTTGTACAATCCTTCTTGTTCTTGTGGAATGACCTAAGATTTGTCAGCTAATTTTGTACTATTTCCGGTGTTTCTAAAATTTCACCAATTGTCCAAGTTAGAATCTAGGAACATATCAATAAATTTTCTTTCTTGTTTGACGACGAAGAAATTTGCATAGGTTCAAGATTCATCTACTTAATATGCATATGATATAATAATTGATTGAGGCTAAATTCTATGCAATCTGATTGATCAATATGGAGTATGTGTTGAATAATCTGTTATTACATCTGAAAAATTTATCAATTCCTGAACGGATTACTAATTTGTTAATTAATTTATTTGACCATTAGATTCAGTAGTTTTAAAGAAAGTCGTCCTGTTCTCATAAGAGAATAAAAGAGAATAAAACTAATGATAGTATTGAAATAAGAGTGGAATAAATTTTTCCTTATTGTGCCAACATTTATACTGAAAATATAACCACTTTTTGTTTTGTTGGTTTTATGTCCTGACTGTGAAGATTTTTGGTCCTGGTTAACTCCAGATACTGATGCCTTCACGAGGATATCAAAAAAGACAAAAAGGACATTTTGCATCTTCCACTGACACCCGTAGAAACAACAGTTTCATAGTGATTTTCACTAATTTTTTTTGCATGCAAAATCTCTCTGCTGCAAATAAAACCAGCGATGTCATGTTATCATCGACACAATAGCAACCTAGCAGCTATAACAACCCAATAAAGAACAGCATGAATTACCAGCCAGATAGAGTAATCAGACCCTGACTATTGTTTTGCCATCGGTACATGTGATCAGCGATCGACGATCACGGACTTATTTGCAAGCGAAGTCGCTGTCGCGCATTTCGCCGATTCAAAGAAATGCACGCTGACTCGAATGCGAGAAATCGTGCAACATGCACAACGCTTTTGTTCACCCACGTCCTGGCCCGTTCCGAAACGGCCGCCGCGACTTCCACGTCCGGGGAAGCGATCGAGCGCCTTCCTCGCCGCCCGGAAGCGGCCCCCGAATGGGGAGCGCCTTGAAGTGCACGGTCCGAACGGCGCAACCGCCAGTCCGCCGCCCGAATTCGCAGCCGGCGCACGTCGCGCGCGCTCACCACCAACAAACCAACAACATCACCATCAACAACAACAACAACGTGCAGAAACCGTGCAAGAACGTGAAAGTGCCCCGCCGGTGCACGCGCAGCCAATAACCGCCGGACGGACGCGCACTCCGGCTCAGTTTCCACCATGTCTTCGCCGCTCAAGCACACTCAGGGACTCCTCGTGAGCGTCGCGACGCTGGCGCTCGTCCTCCTCGTCGTCGGGAGCGCGCGCGCCTACAACGTCAGCATCAAGCTGTACAACAAGACGCCCAGCTCGCACCAGCTGGTCCAGCAGACCTTCTACGAGCTGCGCGAGCCCCAGGTGCGCGCGGCGACGCGCGGTTCGCGCGCCGGTGACTCCAACGCTGGAGGCAAGCGACGCGAACCCGACGGCGGCGAGTTCTATCTGCGCCAGCAGCAGCACCGGCTCGACCACGGCGATGGCACCGGCATGGCCGTGGAGCATACGCATTATCAATCGTATGGGTTGAAGCGCGAGGAGGAACCGTTCGATTTCTACGAGGTGCATCGCGACGCTGCCGGTGGCGTGGTCAGCAACGTGGTGCAGAACCTCGACGATTACGATGTGCCGCCCGCCAGACAGGAGTACCGCACCACGGCTGGGTTGAGTGCACACGCATCTCTTAGAGGTGATCACCAGGTCCACGTGCACCACCTCCACGTGCACCACTTCCAGGTGCACCACTTCCAGGTGCACCAGCTCCACATGCACTACCTCCACGCGCACCGCCTCCACCCGCGACTTCCTGCTTCCTAAACGCCGCGTCGTTGTCGCACTTCCTGGAGCGCACGACAAATACGTGCACTCTAATTAAAAATCCTCGCTTCCATTTCCTTTGGTTTCATTTTCATGCATTCGCAATGCGTGCGCATTTTTGCCACCGCTGTTTCCTTTCCTGCTTTCCCTTCCTCGCCGCTTCCACCTGCGTGTGTGTACGCATAATTCAGCATCACCTAATTTTTATTTTTGGGTTCTCTTTTGTGTTCTCGGTGTGTCATCCATCATCAAAGACAATCCACGTTGGTTGTGCCTCGCGCTCGGCGTCTGCAGCTTCCTGGGGATCGCTGACTCGCAGAACCCGAAACCACCCTTGATGACGCTCTTCGAATGGCGTCAGCTGGAGTTCGACTACGAGCACGAACAGGCTCGTCAGGACGACATCGACTCCGGTTTCTTCCAGCCGAATATTGCAGCTCCAATTGACGTCGACGTCTTCTACAAAGGTTTGATCAACAGTTTGCAAATCGGTGTTCATTTGTGTTGCCCCAGATTCGCGCTATTATTCAACACCCTGTCGCACTTTCGCACTGAGAGTGGCACTTTCGGCAATTAGCGTCTATTGATCAGTCATTTCTAGTAATGAATCTGGATTTGTTGTTACATAAAAACGATCTCGTCAAATTTCGCGTTGGATGTTGATAATGCGCTCGAGCTATGTGAAAGTATTCTCTCGGCTCGTAAATTATAGAGACATGTTTTTGACCTGAAAATCGGCATGCCAAATCGTTTTCGCGTTCGTTTGATGGCGGCAAAGACGAATGCGTTTTTGAATTATTCGTGTCAGGCCAAATCGGAAATTGCAAATTTGTGTCAACTCTCATGATCCAAAATTCTAACTTCATTAACTTGTCAAACCACTTGAAAGCCAATTTAAATATATTCAATTTGTCAAAAATTAAATTTAAAATTTTTTACTTTTTGTTTAATTTTATGACAAACAAATTATCTTTAATAGCTAACTGCAAATATTTATTTTATTTATTACATTTATTGCTAATTTGATTACCTATAAAATTATTACTAAATGACTTAAGTGAATATTACTAAAATTTTACTGACTTAATTCAATAAGTTGTAATTACTGAAAATTACAATTTTTGCAAAAATTTCCAAAAAATCATCTAAGGATTCAACGAACTTCATACTTTAACCAGGATAATAGATCAGAAATATTGACTTGAAGTAAATTGAAGAAACTTGAAGAAAATTTAATAATTAATTTTTTTAATGAACATTTCTAATTACAATTTTGTTTTTATATCAGAGGTACCAAAGGATAACAAAGTATTCGTCTCGATTCCCCGATTCCAAATCGGGAGTCCCGTGACGCTTGCAACAGTCAGCAGCCGCTTGCATGGCGGAAATCCAGTGTTAAAGCCATATCCGGATTGGAGTTGGCATCGAAACCCGGACCAGTGTCGCATGAATCGCCTCGTATCTGTTTACCGCATGAAGGTACGTATCGAGACACATCAATCAAATCGAAATTCGCAAATTTTCGAAAACAACACTCCAACGTTAAGCTCCTCTCTCGGCGAGCCAAACAAACGTAATTTATGCGATTCCAAAGGAAGGAAATTAACCAAGCTTACTCATGCATGCCACGAATAAACATTCAATCGCAATTAATGCATGCGCAGGCCACAAATGTTATGACTATCAGGCATTTAATTTATTGATCAGCTGGCGACTCACGAAAAATATTGCGCCATTTCCCATTCACCCAAAGAGAGCTTTGCGTCGGGGCGATGATCGTAACCTTAATCAGAAATGTTGCAATGCGAAATTCCTGTACCGTTTCTTAAGTACGGGTTTAATGAGGATTGCGAAATCTGACAGATTGACGAGTGTGGACGACTTTGGGTGCTGGACACGGGCCGTTATGGGGACCACCAGACATGCCCACCGCAAATTTTGGCCTTCGATCTGAAAACCGTAAGTTTCTTGCATTCCGCTATGTTTAAACTGGACGCAGAAATGATGATGTTTGCAGAATACCCTGATGCATCGGTTCGAGATACCGGACTCGTTGTTGGAGTCCCGGTCGATTTTGGTGACCCTCATCGTGGATAATCGTGATGCAACCTGCAAAGCGCCCATCATCTACGTCGCCGATTGCCAAACTTATTCGATCATCGTGCATGATGTCAAAAAGGGCACAGCGTGGAAAGCTACGGATAAGACGATGTATCCGTATCCGGACTACGGCACGTTCAATATACAAGGTATAATTCAGCGATAACGAACCGCGAGCGCGCGCCGAAAATGCGGATATCCGTTGCGGACTGTCTCGTTGCAGGAAAGCGGAATTCGAATTTCGCGAAATCGTGGAAGGAAAGTGAACGAGGAAGGAGCGCGCCGGATCAATCCGTGGGCCTCTCGATCGGCGGCTTCGTTGATAAACACACATGTTCGGCTCGGCGTGACATACATTCGGAAAAAAGCTGTAGCGAACTCATTGACTATGCAAACGAAAGCCGAATTTAGCGGTGTAATAATTATGAAACTAATATCGCGCCGAATGTATCTTTGGAAATTAGATAATCGCGCCGTTGCCGTTATGCAAGCATCAAATTACGTCGAATTATGTCGTGCTGCATGGTTTTTCGTGGCCATCCAATGCGCACTAGCTGTCACACGAGGCGCGGAATGGTTCGTGGAAATTTGCGAACAATTCATGCCGGGAAATGGCTGGAATTGTTTGCATAGTTTGGATGAATGTTGGCTTCATTGTAATTGAAAATTCAGTGTGGTTGGAATTTGCACAGGACAAATGGTTTTCTTAGATAAGGAATGGAAAATTTGGTGGATCATTTCGGACCAGATATTTTCTTATTATAAAGTCAGTCAGTTTTCAAAATTTTTAAGAAGGGTTGTAGAAAACTTTTCAAATTTCAATTGATGGTCTGAAAATATCTTCGACCTACATTTTCAAGACATGAAGAACTGATGCCAAAAATTTATGAAAGTGGACCGTGTCATATAAAATTTTGCCCATCCCTATATCAAATGCTATGATTATGAACTATTCGTTTCAAAGTTGTCCTTATTATTGCCTATTTTTCTTTTTTTGGTTAAGCAAAAATTTTGATGTTAATCCTTGTGTCATGTTTGCTTCATTTTAGGCGACAAAAATTGTTGTACATCAGAGTTATCAACTTCCTTGGAATTAATAGATTTGTTTCAGTTTTTTATTTTTGGAGAACTGTTCCTTGGTTTTTCTTAATGTTTTTGACTTACTACTGATGAAAAATGTTTACCAAGATTTAGATTTCTTCGATTTTCTCTGTTAAACTTCTGACAGATTTTTGAATTTTTAGGTGACCAATTTGACCTTATGGATGGTGTTCTGGGCATGGCACTTGAACCATACATTCCTGGACGAGACCGGAAACTTTTTTACCATGCGATGTCAAGTGGCACGGAAAACTGGGTCTACACCTCACATCTTCGTAACGAGACACTTTTCCGGGAAGATCCAACTGCATATCCTCATATTTTCAATGTAAGTACAGTCTTGAAAAAAAACATTTCCAATTTCTGGAACCAAGGTTAATTGTCCTTGATTTAACCTTGAAAATCCCTTCAAATTTAACGATTTCTATTTTTCAAACCAAAAATTGATCCTTGCATAACTTCTTGAAAAACATCAGCACTGAAGTAGCTCCCAATCCACAATCATCTTTCTGACCATAATTGGGCAATTTTCGATTTTGACTCATATTGAAAATTTTAGACCTTCCGGACAAAACGACCTTCACAGAGCTGTGCAATGGCAGTGGACAGGGACGGAATAGCCTATTTCGGCCTAATGAGTGAAACCTCAGTGAATTGCTGGCACACCGCCAACCACGACTACGGAAAACACATCGAAACCGTCTACCGCAACCCCATAACGATGCAGTTCCCCAGCGGAGTTAAGGTACCAACCCACCAAAAAAAAAAACTCGAACAACTAATCCCTATCACTATTCACGTTTTAGGTCATCAACAATCTGAAAGGCCAACAGGAACTGTGGGTGCTCACGTCTCGCTTCCAGAAGGTGGCGACGAACTCGATCAACACCTCGGAGGTGAACTTCCGCATCAGCGCCGGGCGCGTCTCCGACCTCCTGCAGCGCACCCGCTGCAAGAACAGCGTCTCCAGCGGCGGCTTCTTCGCGTCGACGGGCGGCTACGGCCTCAAACCGGAACACTAGCCGCCCCCAGGAGAAACAAACGCCAGCCAAAACGCCGAAGCGAACGACGAGAGTTCGCCGGCACCTCGCCCTTCGCTGATTTGAAATGCCATTTACATTTTGTGATTTACGCGTAATGACGTTCTTCCCGAATCTCATCCAGCAAGGAAGCGCGCCAGCTTCCAAGTGCATGTAGTCAATATTCTAGTATTTATTGTTAATATTGTTTCGGTCGGCAGTGAAGCCCTGAAAGTGCCCCGGGGGTTTGTACGCCCGGTGCTGGGGTTTGCTACTTACAGGACACCTGGAGGACGCACTCACAGAGAGGGAGACGAATCTGATGTAGATGACGCAAATAGTATTAGAAAAACTTGTATCAACATCACAACATCACTTATTCGATTTTGTTGTTTGTTTGTTGGCCTGCAGTTTGTTCATTTTAGTCGTAGTCCTGTTTCGGTTGCAATCCTGGATAATCATCCGAGAGAGAGGCCAACGAGTAAACAAAATTCGTTGTTGATTGGGTAGTTAGCTTTTTACATATTTCATAACCAAACGCATTTGTTATTCATTTTATTCGAAATTTATCACGACAAAATATAAATATGTAGGTACTTACTGTATTTAAAATGTATTTTTCTAAAAAAATTAAATATCAATATTATAAATATTTTCATTGTTAAACTTGTCGCACGTTCCTCTATTTTTCGAACTTTCTTCATGGTATGTTTATAGCGCAAAAAAGCGATAGATAATTTTTAAAATCGACAATGAATTTATCTCTCAAAAAAAAGACATCTCGAATACCTAATTAGTTATTTCGTATGTGTTACCGTTTTGCAGATTGATTCCCTTTTAAAACATCGAAATTAGTCCACCTTATTATTGTTATCAATACCTCCTGTTTTCAATTTCTTATTAAAATATTTATGAATGCCATTCGTAATGCAGCAACATATGCACATAATTAGAAAAAATCGCAGCCATGCGGCAAAAATGTGTCCTGTTAAGTTTTTCTTCGTAGTTCTAATTTATGCGCGATTTACGATGACACAAAGCAGCGTGTTTTCACGGAATTATTTCCCGACATGTTCGCTTGAACCGAATTAGGCTGGAATTCCTCGGGAGCTCGTCGGGAGCAAACAAACCCATACACACGCGCGTATTGGCGAACATGCTGCCGCCAACAAGTCAACAACAAGATGCAAATATTCGAGCATGAATTTATTACATTTTCGCGGCGACGTCGCTGATAAGATAGTGTATATTTAAAACGGCGGCGCGTGACAATCGGCGTTGTTTCCCCGACAGACGTTCCCATCGCCTCGACGATATGCGCACGTGTGAGTACGCCGCCGCCTCCGCGAAGAGTCCACTAGAGGTTGCCCTGCGTCGTTCGTTTCAGATCTCCTCTTCAGCGTCCTGGTGCACGCCGCCCTCGGCTACGAGCCGCTCGAGACGGTGGTGCAGTGGCGGCGGCTGCAGTTCGCCTACCCCACGGAGGCCGACCGCCAGCACGACATCGACACGGGCGTCTTCGACCCGGACGTGCCCGCGCCCATCGACGTCGACGTCTACTATCCCGATCAGAACCATCGGTTGTTGTTCGTCACCATCCCCAAGTTCAGCGCTGGTGTGCCCGTCACTTTGGGGTTGGTCACTGGGAGCTATTATCAGGGTGATCCGCTGATCGAACCGTTTCCGTCGTGGTCCTGGCATCGCAATGCGTCCAAGTGTGGTCCTCAACGGCTGGTTTCCGTTTTTCGAACCGAGGTATGTTTTCTTCTTTTTTATTAAATCAAAGTATGGAAAATTTCCTTTCGAAAAAACTGTCAAGTGTGAAGGAATTTTCTCTTCCATGGAAAAATTCCCGGAGAAACTTTCGCTTGAAAAAAAATTCAAGGTATCGCTGAGAATTTAGAAGTTTACCTTATTAAAATACCAAATGTATTTAGATTTTTTGGTAACATAAATATTTTTGCTTGAAAATTTCGAATAGCAGAAAAATCACAAAAAATTTAAAGATTTTTGTATCATAAAAGTCTCAGATAAATATTAATTAAAAATGTTGATCAAAGAGATTTTGATGATTTACTTTTTACGATTACGATTATGTCATATCTGAATTTTGAAAATTCTGGCTTCTTGGAACAATGAAACCATTTTTCTTAACTAAAATAAAACGTTGTCTCACATGTAAATTCGTCAAATTTTTATATCACTAGTAGTTGAAATCTTCCACTCTTTTCTATTTTGTATCATCATACTGATGATATAATCTGAAGAATCAAAAATTGCAACTAATTATTGTATTTTTCCCATACTGTGCTTATAACAACTAATTGAAATACCATTGAATGATAAGAAAATGTGTGGAAATCAGTAATCAACACAAAAACAATAGTTTATTTTTAAACTTAAATATTTACCTTGATTATTATGCCTTTTCATTGCAATCGCACCAACATTCGAAACGGTAAAATTGTAAGAAGACCAGAATGTAAATGAATCCTGTTATTTTCTTATTGAACCAATATTAATTACCATACTCAACAGATAACGAATGCCTGAATTGAAAAACATTTACTTTTCAAGTATTACGTATGGAAGGCCTGATTACATTCACACTTTATTTAAATAACACACGTTTTAATAACGAAACTCGCATAAAAGTAGATTAACAATATTTCTATTGAATTATGAGAGACTCACTCACCTCGTTATAATTTTGCACATTTTTGTAATCCACTTGACATGACATTCTACGTGCGAATAACTCGAAACGAATACGTAATTTTACAGATAATTTATTAACATTTTCGGTTCGAAATATTCAAAAATACAAAAATTGTGTAGAGATAAAGTTTCGTCGTGATACTGACGATTGTCTCATCATCTGGATTCGTTCAGTTTTTTTCCTCAGCTTCCGAATTCTCGGATTCTTCCTTGAGCACCCAAATTTTCGAGGATCTGCAAAAATTAAATCGATTAAAAGATGAATGAATAAAAACGATTAATAAGTAAATTAAAATGTGTGTTTCAGATTGATCGATGTGGATTTTTATGGGTCCTTGACAGTGGAAGTGAAGGAAATGGTATTATCTGCAAACCCCAAATTGTTGTCTTCGATTTGAAACAGGTAAATTTTCGGATAACTTGATATACTGATATCCTGACATCCTGATATCTTCATAACCTAATATTTTGATATCCTGATATCCTAATATCTTAACTTCTTGATATCTTCATATCCCAACAGATTAATATCCTGATATCTTCACATCCCGATATTTTGATACCCTGATATCTTGATATCCAAATATTTTGATATCCTGATATTTAGATATCAGATACCTTCAAAATCGGTAATTTTCATTTGGAATTTTTTCAGTATCCTTGGAACAAAAACCCATACTACAGATACGAGTTCCCATCGGCAGTCTACAACCCGGACTCGTTGTTCGTAACCCTGATCAAGGAGTCCCGCGGATCGGACTGCAAATCGGGAGCGTGGACCTACGTAGCGGATACGACAGGTCGAGCCCTGATCGTCACCGACATGAATCGGGAGTACTCCTGGCGTGTGACACACTCCAGCCTCGATCCCGAGGAAGCCTTCAGCAATTTCGACATCGCCGGCAGCACCTTCTACCTGGATGACGGCGTGCTCGGCATGGCACTGTCTCCGGAAAAGAGCTACTTCGACAATGACCGCTTCCTGGTGTACTCCGCGATGTCGGCCTCACACGAGAGCGCCGTTACCACCTACGATCTCAAACATCTCGACTATCAACAGCCGAGCATTTACGTAAGACCTAAATACATCACCTTCAAATCTTGGGACTTTCAAATTTTCGAATTTTTTGGAATTTCCAGACCTATAACTCCCCAAGGAAGAGCCAGAGTGCCGCTATGGCAGTCAGCAGAACAGGAATCGCCTTTTTCGGGCTGATGTCCAACATTACCATAAATTGTTGGAATGTCAACTCGAACGACTACGGCCGATACATTCACACAATCTATGAAAACAGCGAGACCATGCAGTTCGCTAGTGGTGTCAAGGTAAGCTTCTGATATCTATCCATCTATCTGATATTTCTGACATCTGATATCCAAAGTCTGATATCCAATTACTCCGGGATACAATTTCAAAAATTCATTTAATATATTCAACCAGGTCATAACGAATGCGTATGGAGAAGAGGAGTTATGGATCATGACGTCCCGGTTCCAGTTGTTCGCCTCCACCGGCTACGATTTCTCCGAGGTCAACTTCCGGATATCCGCCGGCAACGTCAACCAACTCCTCCAGGGCTCGCGATGCACCCGCCCGAATTACTGATAAGCATCGATGCACCACTGCGATCGCCCAAATTTCTGATAAGCATCTACTTCGAGATAGTTAGCGAATTAGTTGTAAGTTATGGCGCGAATAAAGCCGACTCGTTTGATTGCACCCATGCACGCATTTCGACCCATACGCCGCTCTGATAGCAGCCCATTCCACCATACTATGGGCAATCACCATCGAAGCGTTGTTCTTCGCGAAGAAACCGGCGCGCGGCGTGCAGTTGCGACTTTCGTCTTGCGGCGTTCGCATCGCTGGCCGGATCTCATTTTTCGCGACACCCGAAAAAACGATCAGCGCACTCATCTCGCGTGGATGTGCAGGACCATCGGGTGCGTGAAGTGCAAACACCAGCGACCACAGAATCAAGCCATCGGAGAGCACGACAAGAAGTTGTATCAACGAATCGTGTGCTACTGAAGTGCCAGAACGGAAGCGCAAAAACTGGACGAGCTCGGAGCGTGAAGAACGCCGCGATCGGTGGTCATCGAGAATACGCACCAGCAGAGATATCACGGTAAATCGCATTTTCTTACGAGTTTTTGCTTCCGTGTTTTGCGCCAGCGAGACGTTTTTGTCCAGCTATCGACGCGCGGGATTTTTTGCGTTCGCGTCCGTTGTTTTGAATAGTATAGTTCCGAATTCGCCAAATGAACGAACGGACGTGACGAATGTCAGCGCAAACAATCCGACCGCAAACGGCTTTAATGCGTGGAAGGTGTTTAATCGTTCGATGCATCCGATTCGTTGCGCTCGCCAGAGTTTTTTTTTTTTGGGTTCATAAGGACCAAACGGAATTTTCCCCTGTCCCCCGTCCGAATCAACTTATCTGAAAGTTTGTCTTTCTGTCTTTCGCCAGGCGCACATATTTTGTCAACGTAGAGCGTTCACTGCGAAAGTCATGCATGTAATGAAATACGTATCCAATCACTGCCATTTTCAATTTGTTTCCATTCGTAGAGATAACTAACTAACTGCATGATGCGTGCTGATGGCTGGAAGACAAAGAGTGAAAGCGCTCATCGCATTCAGACGTAATTAACACTCGAATCCTTTCCCCGCGCAAGCGAAGCAAATAAACACATCAAAAAATACATAAACCTAAATAATCGGATTGCATTAATTACTGAAGTTATCGAGTTTATTGCCGGCCATAAAAAATGCCAGTTGGAGAACGAACGTCGTCGATAGGAAATCTGTAACAACTTATGTATAATGAAAGCTGCTTCCTCGTGCGCACATTTCCTAAATTTATCTCCCATGTGCCGCCCAGTAAACGCAATCATCGAAGGTGAATTCGCACTGCAGATACAACACAGATATGAAAAGTAGTACCTCGGGGCTATCTCGCACGTATCCATTGCATAATTGCGAGCATATCATTCGGTTATACTTCCTAGTCGATTGCATGCGGATTATTGGCTTCCGAATTGCTGGATCCTGTTACCGCACGAGCTTGGTACGCGCGTAACGGAAGGAACTAATTACTCATTAGTTCGGCGCGCGAAGAAAAGCGGCGCATGTTTGCATAATTAAGCGAGCGATTTCTCGAACTGTCTCGCCCCGTCCGTCATGCTTCCAGCTTTGTTCGTTTATGCGCACATTTCATAACGCCGTTCGTTATGAAAATGCGCACGTCAATCGCGAGCGCGGTTTCGTTGCGCGTTGCTGGATGTGCTCCCGAACCGCAATTGTAGCCAGTATGTCACATATGTCAAAGATGTCGGAGGCTTTCAAGCCGGTTGATAAAATATGCGAGACAATAACTGACAAGCGGCAATCTTGTTTAGAAAGTAGTTGCAAACATTTTGAGATTATTTTACGGGTTCAGTAATTCTATTGAAATTCACACCGGAGTCACAAAAGTTTCGAGTTGATTCCTAGATAGTTCTGAAGAAAAAAACTAGGTCTTTAATGAAGGATGAAAATTTCAGAAAAAGCCATTAGTTTTTACTGATATTTATATTTGATCAAATTTGTTGTAAGAGAATTTGTAACAGATTAGAAATGATGGGATTTGAGGACTAATTTAATTTTGGGATTTTGGGGATTTTGGAATCTTCGTAGCTTCAATTATGGAATTCAATTAAATGTTTGGAATAATTACAATTTGGACAATAATTTCTAAAAATTTATTTTTCTGAAAGGGTTCAAAAACATCAATAAATACGTTTAAAATTTCCCATTGGTAATATTTTAACTACGACTCTATAATATCTCCAAAGTTCCATGATGCGAAATATGTGCAAATTTTGAAATTTCCAACAATTGGTTTTTGTACCATTCGGATTTTTAAAAAATAAAAATGTCCTCAATGTCATATCTCTGACGAGGTAGAGATATTTAAAATTCAACTTTTTTATGATTAAAATTTTTCCTATCCTGTGATAATCAGTAAATATACAATTTTTACTATAATTAGAATTTAGGTTACAATTACTGATATTTCTATTTTTGGCAGTAAAATCCTTGACAAAATATCTCAGTGAGTGATTATTATATTATAATTATAATAGATTTGCAAAAAATACAATTTTGTAAATATTGATAGCTCAAGGATAACGCAAAATTGAAATGTTTCCAATTGCCCAAATCTCATAGTTAATGAAAAATTAATAAACAATGGATTGATACATTGATACCTGACAAGAAATCAAATCTATCAAAAGTAAAAGTTTATCCTAAACAAATGACGAATAATTTATCCTTGTTCAGTATCGAACCCAATGTTTATTAACCTTGACGTTAGGGGATTTGTGAGTTAACAATTATACCCGATGGCAAATCGTGCACATGAGATTGATCTAAATACGTCAAAAAATATCCTGTTTTTGATAGATGCTTCGTGACAATAGCTAACGGGCTGCAATCCCGTTTAGAAAGTCTTGCAGTTTTTGGGCATTACTCTAGTTCAACAAGGCGGTCCGATGTTGTGCAATATTCCAATATTTAGTTATCAACTATGCAATACCAGCTTTTTGCTTCAATCCACCACCCGTACACTCGCACGTTGTGCAATCCAGGTAATTAGCATAATATCAGCAAAAAGTTGCGCTGCAAAAATGCGCGCGCGCGCGCTTGCTGCTTGCTGGGTTCAAATATCATGAATGTGTAACAAAGTGAAGGTAGCCACCAAGTGGATTAAATTCGTGCATGTAGACATTTGCCGATTTGCAATCTTGCAATCAGTCATATATTCCGAAACCAGCCATTGTTTCAATAAGTCTCAGAGTAAAAAATAACGGTCGTAAATTTGGATGCATACGTTAAAACTGGGTTCGAATGAAATAACCATTAACAAATCGGTTGGATTGCTCATTTAAGCGCGTCAGTGCTAATTAAGTGGATGCTTCCAGCTGGATCACTTCCGGTCGGCGTGAATCGCCGCGATAAGCGCGAATGGGCCGACATATTGCACGCGAGTGATGCCATATGAATGATTGGGCAGCGATAATGCGCACAGTAATTTCTATTCCATGCGAGTAAACGCGAAATCAAACAACTTTTACTTTTAATTGCAATTAGTGCGAGCGCGTTTCGTGTGCCTTTCAATGAGATTTTTCGCGGCGAATTCATGCCAGCTGAATGCGTTATGAAAAAGATGGATTACAAAAATTGTTGGCTAAACGAATGTTTGTGCTCTTGGTTGCAGGTTGGTTGCCGGAGACGAGACGCGAAGCATGTACCACTAGACGAGACCTAGTGGACCATCGCCATGGCCGTTTCGCCCATAGCCTCGTCGGCGTCGGCGTCATCGCCGTCGTGGTTTGTCGACTGGTCGCCGCCGCAGCATCACCACCACGTCTTCCACCATGCGACGCACCATCACTTCCCCTCGGAGCCGTCGTCCTTCGCCGGCTTCAGCTACCTCGACGGGAAGGACGTCGATGGCGGCTTCCAGCGGCCCAAGGGTAATGCATAATTGGGGCGTAATCGAAGTGGTTATGTCAGCCGTCAGGTCGTGTTCGTTTGGCCGATGTGCGGAAAAATGTGAAAGCGCACAATCTGGCTACAATAGACCGCGGAAAACGCATTGATCACGCCTGATTTAGCGCCGGTAATGCGCGATTTTTCCCATTCGGCATGATTGCGATCACGATCACCGAGCTGCGTTCACACGTTGGACGTGGAATTCATCGCGACAGGCACACATTGTCGAAGACAATTGCAAGATTGAATAACGTCTTTGTATGCCCAAGTGGGACGGCGCAAATATTCTGCATTGCGAAACGCCCGAGCATAATTTAATCAGCACATTTTCGTCGTACATGGTTAATTGGTTAATTAGCCAGTCATGTCGTTTGAATTCATTCCCACCATGGGCATTGAAATTGCGTTCGATGGGTTTTTTTGCACTAAATTGCTCGACGACAAAAAGTAACCTAAATACAATTAATTGCATAAGGATAATGTTTAATGTATGATTAGAATAGCTAAAATCGGTTATCTTATTTCTTGTGAGCGAAAATTATTATTTTGCCTTCACGTTTCTATTTCTATGAGGATGCTGAGGAAATACTGAAAATTTTTCGGAGAATTCTAAATGGTAGAAGAGTTGAAGGATAATAAAAGTTTTTTTTTTCATATTAAATAAGGTTTCTTCTTTTAAATGTATATAAGCAGAAAATTTCGCAAGATTATCTTATATTTCTCAAAAATGATTGATTCTAAAATCTAGAACCTAAAATTTAATCAATTATTTTAAACATTACCTAAAAAGAAGAAAAATGGAAATGTAACGTCTAATATCCTTGAAGATATACACTTAATATATAAATTACATTGGCTTTTCTAGGTTATCCTAAATTTTATATTTTGTAATGAAGATCTGACCTCACAAAAATATCTAGTAATTGACAATTTTCCAGCAGGACAATTAGTCGCATATTTCAGTTTCAAATTTAAATCAAAAATTTTGAAAAAAAATAAAAATTTGATAAAAATAAGTTTCTACATATCGTAAACTGTTTCAATAAAATTAGGAATCATATTAAACATTATTTCATTTACTAAAAACAGTGTAAACTTGATCTAAATTGATGATACAAAGCAACAAGTTATTAAGGATCATTCATCTTAAAATTCCAAAATATTGAAACGAACTTTATGAAGAACAAACTATGAAAATTTATTATCCTGTAGGAAATTTTGTCATCTTAAATACATATTATATCAGAGGGAATTTAATTGTTCAACAAATTACATTTAATTTGTTGATATTAGTGCAATAATTTCATAAATTTGCAGAAAATCCTTAGATTTCCTTTGGGCAAAACAATTTTTAAGAATTTAATAATGGAATTTCCTATCAAAAAATTGAAGGAATTTTCCAGTTATCCTGTTAATTTGAATACTTTAAAATCCAATATTTATGATCCTGTATATTTGTTATATATCATAAAGTTGCAATCTTTCCTTATACATACTTAATGTCCTTATTCAATAAGTAACGATTGTTACTAATTAAGAACATAACAAATGACAAGTTTAACACGAGATGCATCTTTTTTGACCTTAACTTACCAAGCATATTATAAAGCGGAAGTATACCGTGCAATTAATTGTTTCTGAATTACCATATATCACTGCACTTTATGATTCTATTAATGCAGAATATCGTTGATCCCCTGTAGCGACGTGAAAACGAAATCATATCAGATCAATTAAGTGATATGTTTACACGTATGACTTTGAAAGATCTTGCTGGCGGATTCGAGTAGGCTGGCCTCAATTAGTAAACAATTATTCCACTATTCTGTTCTAATTGCACTCAGAGAGAAACGAAATATAACGCGTCAATTAACACAATCGTGCTTAATGTTACACAATTCCATCCGTCTCTTCTCATTGCGAAGATCAAATGGTTTCATAAATACCACCCATATTTTTGAGTTGATCAATAATACATCGAATTGTCTCGTAATTATGATTGTACACGTTCAAGTTTCGACAGGGTGTATTTAATTGTAAGTAAATTCCTCCACTGAAAATTCATGCCCTCGGCTTGCCCTCGGCTACACCTCAAACATTACTTAGAATTTCGGGAACAACGCACAATTTAATTCTCTTGGCGTTTAAATATAACTATTAACACCCTGTATGTGGTAATGTGCACATATCCTCAATTTCAAAACGTATCGTAACCAGGTATACGCCACTTGCTCGAAACAAGGATAAAATCGCGTGCATATTTATAAAATGACATCTACGCACTCGATCGGCAATCATTCGTACCAAACGAAGTCTCAGTCTGTTCCCGTTTGCAGCACCGCCAGCAACCAGCAGCAAGCTGGGCAACATGTTCAAGTTCCTGCCGTACTTCGTCACGTTGGGCCTCCTCCGAGGGCAGGAATCACCCTCCGTGTCCTCGCCGTCCCCGTCTGTGCCAGCCATCAAGGAGGAGATCACCGGCCCCTTCAAAACGGTGTACGCATGGAAGCAGGTCGACATCAAGTACTCGAATCCAGCTGAGAAGGCGGCAGCCATCGCTTCAGGGGACTTCAAGCCTGACAAAAATCTACCACTGGGTATTGAGGTGCATAAGGACCGATTGTTTGTAAGCCTGCCCAAATGGAAGGACGGCGTCCCGGCGACTTTAGCTGTAGTCCCTAAGGATCGGAAGGACGACAACCTGGCACCTGAAATGGACCCGTACCCTAGTTGGGACTGGCACAACACGGGTGAGTAGATGGTGGATGAGAAGGGCGGAAATTGAGGTTGGTGAGTTTCAGATTCGTGTATGGGTCTGACCTCTGTGTACCGCATGCAGGCGGATGAATGCGATCGTCTCTGGGTGATGGACTCGGGGCAGATTGACGTGACCATCAAGCCGAAGCAGGTATGTCCACCGGCACTCTTCATCTTCGACCTGAAAACGGATAAGTTGATCCTGCGCTACCCCATCCCGGACCCGTTCATCAAGCAGGACTCCCTTTATTCGAACATCCGCGTGGACATCCGCGACGGGAAGTGCGAGGACGCGCACGCGTACATGACGGACGTGTGGCGGTTCGGGCTGGTGGTCTTCAGTCTGGCACGTCGGCATAGCTGGCGCGTGATGGACCACCTCTTCTTCCCGGACCCGCTCGCCTCCGCGTACAACGTCAACGGGCTGGAGTTCGAGTGGACGGACGGCATCTTCGGCATGGCGCTCAGCCCCGTCAACCGGAAGACGCGCGACCGCATCCTCTACTTCCACCCGATGAGCAGCTTCCGCGAGTTCTACGCGTACACGTCGGTCATCCGCAACGAGACCGGCTGGGACAAGGTGAAGGACGCGTTCCGCGTGATGGGGCAGTCGCGCGGCAAGCGCGGCCACACCAGCGCCTCGGCGATGGACCGCCAGGGCATCCTCTTCTTCAACGAGGTGACGCGCGACTCGGTCGGCTGCTGGGACAGCCGCAAGCCGTACAAGCGGCTCAATCTGGGCGTCGTCGCCAAGAGCAACGTCTCGCTGCTCTTCCCCAACGACCTCAAGATCGACAACGAGCCCCGCCAGAGCGTCTGGATCATCTCCAACAAGTTGCCCATCTATCTGTACAGCGAGCTGGACAAGAACGACGTCAACTTCCGGGTGCTCACCACG
Source organism: Aleochara sp. GC000083 (assembly GCA_030264555.1). NCBI lineage: Eukaryota > Metazoa > Arthropoda > Insecta > Coleoptera > Staphylinidae > Aleochara > Aleochara sp. GC000083. The sequence continues at coordinate 100,528 of JARJDZ010006380.1, forward strand.
TATGCGGACCAGGCGGTGCAGGGTACCATCTGCGACCCCAGCTTGGTCTACGAGCACAGCTACGAGCACTTCGTCGATGAGGATGATTGCTACTAAGCGGATGCTGATTACACGCAGTCAGCAAGCTATACTAACGCTTTAACTTAATTAACTCTGTAAAAACGCTTCTCTGATTGGCCTGCAGCATGTGGCTCTTTGGCGAGACCGGAAACGGATACCCGAGGCCACTTCAGAATGCACCATTTAGCTTAGAGGATGATATTAGGCACATGATTGATGGTCGTTTGCTCAATGTTAATATTTGCAAAATGTACTTAATTTAACTGCGCTTGGACGTTGCAGGTGTGTTATTTTGTAAATAAATTTTGTAATTTGACGAACTAAAGACCCTGATCTTCGAGAACAGGGGTTCCCAACTTTTTTTCCTTAACGACTCCCTGAGACAATTTCATACCTTCAATAAAACCCTAGTGTGTTATTTTTTAACCATTTTTGTTAAAAATTGAATTTGGTTTATCAACCCCCAATAAACCCTTAATAATCATGGTTCATGGATACATAGACCCCTAAAGGGACCACCTGGACCCCGTTGAGAATCCCTGAATATCATTTGATACTTTCTCAATTACATTTAACAAATCTGAATTTCATTTTTTCCTTTCTGAAATATATTGGAAAAGGTGTAGACCTTAGAAGGTCATTATTGTATTTTTGCTTTGTATTAGAGATGCATTTTCTTGTTCTTAGATAGACCTAGGTTTTCGTGGTCTTATGTAAGGTCTTCGCCAAGTATACCAAATAGAGAACCAAGGTGAATTCGATCAGACATATTTTCTGGAATCACCATTATAGTTTTGGAATACCACATCATAATTGATATTTTCTGAAGTTGGATTTGCACCAAACGAATGATATTGAAGCTTCGGACTTGAAGGACTGTGGTACCCACAACTGGGTCCTTCAATCTTAGACCACCACTCTTGGAGGGGTCTCAACAAAAAATAGGTACAAAACGACCTCTGATCAAATCGAGATGTAATTTAATTGTAATTAAGAGCAATCGCTACATTGTACGTTGTATTCTAGAAGGGATATTAAAAACAGCAACGCGATTACATCTCCCGAGCGGTGGCGGCGCCGTAGACCTGCTGCTGGTGCAGCATCCGATTGCGCTGGAGGTTCTCATAGAAAGCCTGGGTGTATCCATCGTCGCGGTACGTCTTCGGAAAGGCCGCCCGGTTGCGGTAGATTTGGTTCAGCGGCTGCTCGGCGGGCGAGTGCCCATGCGGGCCAGCCGCCGGTGCCGGCGGGCTGCGGGCCCCAGATGCTGCTCCTTCGGCCCGGTGCGGCGGTGGCGGCAGCGAAGAGGTCGCCGCCTTCACGCGCGCCGGCTCTGTCAAAGTCGACTTTCGTTTTATGGCTGGATGGGAGAGCAAGCGACACGAGTTACTGACACGCACCCGCACCCTCAACCACAACAACCTACCCTCTGCTCGTGCAAGCGCCCACTTTACCTGGTTTTGCCCTCGCCGCCGCCACGTCCTTCTGTGGCTGCTCGTACATGTCGTAGATGCGGTGGCGCCTCGACGACGTCGTCGACGTGGAGCGGCGCAGCTGCGCCAGCTCGTTGATGGCGGAGTCCAGCGTCGGCGCGTTCACCTGGAGGGCGGCGTCGCGGCGCTTCGGGCGCGTGTCGCCCAGCGCCTCGCTGCTGGGCCGCACGTCCAGCCAGTGGTCGTCGTGGAGGGTGAGCGGCTCGTCGACGCCGTAGGTGGCGGCGAGCACCTCCTCGGGCACTTCCCACTCCTCGTCGTCCTCGGCGATCATGTTCAGCACGATCGCGATGTTCGGGTCGTTCAGCAGCTCGCTGACGGTGCGGTACTCCTCGGAGACGAGCCCGAACTCGTCGGTGACGGTCGCCTCTTCGACCGTCTCGGGGCGTGCTGCCGGCACCGGTGGTGTGGTGTCCAGGTCCAAGGCTGGGGTCGGGACTGCTTCCAGGTCGCTGACGCGCTCCACCTTCTCTTCCTCTTCTTCGATGACATCCGTGTCGAGCACAGGTGTGGACGCCGGTTTCTCAGATGCCGGTTTCCCAGATGTCGGTTTCTCAGATGTCGGTTTCTCGGGTGTCGGTTTCTCGGGTGCCGGTTTCTCGGGTGCCGGTTTCTCAGGCTGAGGTTCGTCATGTGTGGTCGCTTCGATGTTGCGCCCGCTGGTGGCCGTATCGCGCGTGACCACCGTCTCGACCTTCCGGTCCTTGCAGCTGTCCATCGTGGGAAAACCGTAGGCCTCAGCGGTCAGAGGACCAGCGCTTGCGTGTTTGTCCACCGGTGGTTTTACACCCTCTTCGTCGTTCTCCTTCATTTTAGCGATTAAACCGTCAAGTGAACGTGAAAATGCATCTCTATGAACAAGAATTTTGATGGATTAATGGGGCCGAAACGTGGTGTGGTGTGATGATGGGCCGGATAATTTTTAAGGGTTATATGGTCGTACGTCATATTAGGGCGTGCGTTGCCAGGGAACGCTTGTTGCTACCTTTGTTTCCCTTTTGCAAATCGAAATTGGTACACTTACTTATACTCGAGGGCGGCTTTGCTTTCGGTGAGGAGTCGCGCCCTTCGTCGACGAGCCTTCAGCTCCACTGGGTCGATGTACTTGCTCACCTTCATCAGCTTCGTCAGCTCCCTGTAGAATCTGCCCACACAATCATTCAACTTACTAAACGACCATCAAATTTTCACCCCGGACTTACGTCAGGACCAAACAGAACATGTAGATAGAGGGCGCATCGTCCAGAAAGTGGGTCAGCAGGAACTCCCAGCAGGTCGGTTGCAGGAACTTGTACATCAAGCATGTGTAGCACCCGACCAGCAGTGACGCTGCCCCTGTCATCAAGCACTTGATGAAGTTGATCACCATCCATGGAAGGATCAAACGAGGGCGGTCCTCCTGCAACCCCGAAAGGCACCCCCCCGGTTAATGAATGGTTTTGGGACCAGAGGTGGCACGTACGAAAATCAATGGGTACAGCATCACAATGTAGCACCCGAGGTAGATGTGCACGGTGAAGGTGCGCACGACGACGATGCCGCTCAGCGCGTACTTCACGTAGTACTCGGCCGTCTCGGTGATGACGCTCGGGTCCATCTTGAGCGCCCAGATCTTCAGCAGGTTCGAGTTGAACTCGAGCAGCGACGCGTCGAAGATGGTGCACATGATGCCGAAGAAGGCGAGGATCAGCAGCTCGGTCTGCAGCGAAAGGCCGAGCACGTAGCCGATCCGCATCATGCTAGGGCGCGCGGGCGCGCGGCGCTGCGCTGGCGGCGGCGGCGGTGGCGGCGGGCGCTGGGGGCGGATGAATTTTGGGGAAGGTTCGGCGCTGGGGACGCGCGGTGCTTCAGCATAACTGGCGAAGCCGGTGGCGAACGACTAGCGCCAGCGTTGTGCGGCCGGATTGGGATTTGAGGGCTCAATTTGCGCGATATTGCTGCTGGAATTTAACACTGTAATTTTGAATCGTCCGTGATGATGAGAGAAAGTACCTGACAGATTTTGAAACGATACAACAATTATAAACAACGCATGTTTCACGGCCGACGATAGTCTGATTTGTGCATATTTTTTGGAGGTTGTTAGAAACCAAGGGTTGCTTGTTTTTTTTCATCGTGGATATTTTGACATTTAATATTATCAAACTATTCAATAGTTTTCCCCAAAAATCATTGGTCTTTGGTTTTCCCTGAGGGAATAATATTCGAATGATAGGTTTGTCTATAAGCTATCCCAAAATTGGTCAAAAAACTTCAGAATGTAATGACTTCAAGTCTTCAACATGACGCGAGTGGAATGTTGAACTCATGCTCATAGTACACATGGCAAGTTTAGATGGTAACCTCTATGACTTGATAAAAGTTCGCGATTAGAAATTGCGCGTTCTCTCATTAGTGCTAGTTGGCAGATCGCAATGCAGCGCGTTTCGCGCAGATCGGCCAGTACGCAGAACTAATCGCGTCCGCAAATGGAGCGAAGCGTGCGATGCATGTGCAATTGCGCGCGCCCATCCCGCAGAAGATGGTGCGCACATTGCGAACCGACCAGCAGCGGAACGAACGGTAACAACAAGCCCGACGACCTCCCCTTCAGCCGGCTAGACGCGGGCCCACTTGGAGGAGTCGCACTAGGCGCGCGCGCGCACGCGCTGCGAATTCGCTTCGCGCGTCCGTCTTGCGGCCGCGACTGCTCTCGCGAAACGCGCGAATCGCCAGCAGATCGGCGCACAGTGCGCGCACCGTCCGCATCGCAGTTTTCAAATCGCCGCCGCGCTCGCCAAACGTGCCGCCAAGTCCACCCACAGTGCGCGTGTATGTGCATGCGTGTACGTGCGCCACTTTTCGCAGAAAATTGCGCGTCGCGAAAACAACCGCGCCGACTGAAACTTTCCGCAGCGCGTTGCACCCTCGAAATATTCGCCAATCATCACCAAACATCAAGTAAGTAGTCCTCCGATAGAGTTGAAAAGTACTGATCTGCTAGGGTTGAAAGTGTCAAAAGTGCGGAATTCGCGACAGGGAAATTTGGGATAGTGAAATAAGCGAGTTAATGCGAAATTCGCGCGTTGCCGAATTGCGCGCTTGCGGTGCTCGTCGGGTTGGGCCCACAACCGCTAATTTTAGACGTGATCTAAGTGGATTATTTATTTATTTCGGCGTTCGGCGGCGAAAACGTGACCGTATGCAAAGCGGCCGCCCGCCGCTTTTGCAACTAGTTGCAAAAAACGCGCGCGCGCTCGCTGGGCAATTAGCGCGCAGAGTGCTCCTGCGAAAAAAGTGCCCCCGCGCGCGCGCGCGCACATTCGCGGCACGGCCGCAATCGCGCATTTCGCGCACGGCGAATAATTATTGCAAACGTGCAGGCGCGCGCGTTTTGCGCGACAAACAAAACGAAGACTTGTTGCGCAACCGCGCCAACCTGACCGTTGGCAATTGTGTCACGTTAGCGTTTCCTTCCTTCGCGCAAAGCAAAACAACACCGATATTTTTGCATGCGAACGATGAGGTGACAACTTTACATGTTGTCGTCCAGCAGGTGTTGAATGACAATGCTCGCGAATTCGATTTCCGATATTTTCGCGTGGATGCGGCTTCAAGGTTGCGCACTTTTATAGCGCACCAAAACAGAGCGCGCGCGGATTAATGGACTGGCGGTCGGTCGGCCGGCTCGTGTTTCTTGTTCGGTGCGCGTGATGCAATATGTTGTGTTTGTCAAGGATCCACCTGAACTTTGTCGGCGGCCGTGGAAATTGCGCTCCGCCCGCTCATATTGGCAATGACATGCCGCCCATACGTCACCAAATTGCTCGTAAACCGTGCGCGCACTTTCGAACGGCGCGCAAATGTAAACGGAGCCTAGAGAGTTCGAATTGAGTTCGAAAAGCTGAAATTGGACCAACAAGTAAACGAAATTGCCGTTTAAAATCCATGCGTTTTGCGCACGTGTGTTTGCGATCAGGTTCATTTCAAGATGATGAAAACTGCAACATCAACAAAACATCATTTTTTATTGCTTGGATGATGCAAGGATTTGGGAAATAAGTTCTTGTTCAAACCGATTCGGATGATGCCAAAAGTTTTTCAACAAATTTTGACTATATTTCCGTAGATTAATAGGGTAATGCCAAAATCATACAAGTTTCTTTAACTTATTAGATATTTTTCAGATCTTTTTTGTGACAAATTCTATTCTGTTTTCAAAATTTCCTTTTTTGTTTTCGTAGCATAAACAAAAGTTCAATTTTTAGTATTTTTAAAATTTCCCGATTTGTATCGCCAGTTGCATAAATATATAGAGCATATAAATATTTATGCAACTAGCGATAATAAAGTTATAGATAAATAATGGTTTAAAAATATTTTTTCTAGTGCCTTTAAAATAATACAAGAAATTATATTAATAAAAAAAACAATTATCTCAAAGCAAAATTTTCATTTCCTTAAACAACGTTTTTTGTGTTCATTTCGATATGTTAATAAGATATTTCCAAAACAGTAATGTTTTATAAAATACTAGTTAGTTATCCTTCACATTTTTTTTGTGACAAAATTCTGTTTTCTCATCTCTTATCATATCGAAGATTCCGTATTCAACCCACCCAATGAAAACAATTTGGCCACCCTGTACGTTCAATCTCATGACATTTCAAAAACGATATACCGCACAACTTTAATTGTCTCGTTACATTTCCACCGAGGGAATTGCATCGACGCCACTCGGCGCCTAATAATAACATCGGAAATCGAAATGTCACAGCTGCCGGCTGCGAAACATCAAGCGCGAAAAAAGGTGTCGATGCGGCGTTGATGATGGCGCAAATTTGTGCACTCGCCGCCTTCATCGCCGCCGCCCCCGATGCAATCTCGTCGACCGGCGATATATTTATAACCGAACGCGTATCGGCCGTCATCGAATATCGACAGCAAAGCGGCAAGAACGAGGCACTGATGCATTCGCCAATGCTCGCGGATCGCGGTAAAAATAAATCGCCAACGGCATGGGCGCGCATAGGGCGGCGGCGAATTCAGGTTAAAGTCGTTAATCTTCATTATGAAAGTGCGGAAATTGCGGCCGATTGCACACACGCGCGCAAATATTTGATTCATGCGATGCGCCGGCCGCCCACGCGCGCGCAAATTAGGCCGATTAGTTGTCTAATTAACTAATCGGCCGGCGAAGATTGCACCGATGAGATTTGCGAATGGGTCTCATCGCGGTTATTTCGGCGCCGATGAGTCACATGCGCGAATTGACATTTGCGAGGCGGTTGGGGAAAACGCACTGTGCGAAATCCTTGGCGGCTATTTTCTCGCACATCTGTTGTTTGCAAAGTGAAAATCGGTGCAGTTTTCGCGTCCCGGCGAGCGATCGGTTGCGAAGTCTTGTTGCGTGCCGCCGACGACGAAAACGGCAATTTGGGTCAAGTTCCCCGCGACATTGACATATAAAGACACTCTTTATGGGCGCTTGGCATTGCTCGCACGTCATTGTAATGCTTCATCGTCGAGTTATTCATGTCATCGACGCGCCAAGGATCTTCCATCACCAACGAAATGGTGAATGCGTCAACGGTTTGTCAACCGACACTCTTTTCTTCTGGTCATCCAAAACCATTGGTTGCAGAACACATATGAAAATGACATCGAAGGATGCTTTCACTCTCATCCCAGGTGACAATTAAGCAACCAATGGAGAGACCAATCCTGAGACCCATGACCATGGAAGACCATGCCTGAAATTTTCATCTAAGACCCATGGTCCCATAACTTGAAGACCATGACCAGCTGTTGTCATACGGAAACAGCAACCGGTGACCTTTTTGAAGCAGAATTCATCCACACACAGCTCAAACATGTTACGCCAACTTTCCAGCCCATTCGTCCGCAAACATCTTGGGCAAACACCCATGTGCGAATGCATGGAAACGAATTCGCGAAGCGGACGTATGACGCAATCGCTTCTTGCTTGTTTATGCGTCAATGCGTGTGGGTGGGTGCGACAGCACCACACATTGCCCAGCAACGTGCCCAGCTTAGGTCATCCGACCATCATCATCATCATGGGCAATTAGCATGCGCGCCGAATTGCAAAGCGTATTAAACTGCGAGCCAAAGTGCGCGCCGCGAGCGAGATAAACAAATTTGCCCGTCAATTACTGCGGACTGTTGATGGCGCACATTAACGAAATCAATCAAACACGTTGTTGTTATGAAAACATTGCTGCATTAAGTTATCCGTATCGAAATTTGATTAAGTTCATTAAATTCGCTCGGGATGCGCCTTTGATGATTGCATTGCATTTGCGAATTAATCGCTGGATTTATCGCCTGCTGAAGTCAACGAAAATTGTCATGCATGTCGATGTAAGTTGTAATTTCGTTGTTTATTGCATGTAAGATGCTTTTATTGGTTCTTAAAGAAATGCTCTCATTAAGGCGTCGTAATCGATGATTCCATCAGGATATTAAAGCAATTTTCCGGTAATGGGATGAAAGCAGGAAGTATTTTCCTAATAGCATATGTTTTTGTTTTGATCAGGATTTAATGCAGTAATGGGATGGTTTCAAAATTTGCGAAATTGGAGTAAATGGTCAATAATGTAAACGAACCCAATAAATCTAATGAGCTACAGTTTAATTTGATGATAGGCAAATTCATCATTCATTATTTCATTGAGTAGATTCATTACATTTATCATTTTTGGGATCAATTCACGATGCAGTTTTACTTTCAATTTTATGTTATGTTGTATTATATTATTATAATATGCCTTAAATTAATTGTAACAATAATAGTTCCTTATTTTTTCAATCACATTGACATCAATTTGTTGGGAATAATTTTGAGTTCGACATGGTTTCGAAAAATTCTAATGAAATTGTTGTTTAAATTCAATTTGCCTCATCAAAATCATAGATCTAATGAATGAATTTGTTTGTTATTAAATTAACTGATTCATAAATGGTACAGAAATGTGTTTTAATACTGATTTTACTGGGAAATTATGTAATAAAACAACAAATTTTAAAATTTTAAATTTTCTATAACACAATGTTCTCAAACACTCATCTAGAGTTTTCCAAATTGATTTTTCTTTAATCAGAGTACATCAGAAATCATAAATGTTATTTATAATATTTTTATTTTATGTGAATTATAAAAGAAATAGCACTTATTATATATTTTGTGATGTTATATTTTCTTCTCCTAATCGATTTTCGGTTATAATGAATAACTTTAATTATGTTTTTATTTTAGTTATATTTGCAACGAAATCTATTAACATACTTACTCTATATATTAGCTTTATTGGAAATTTTGCATTCCAAATTTCCAGTAAATTTAATATATCGAATAGAATATCACATCAATGAATTCAGAAAACCTTCAAAGATATGCAATAAATTTACTTTCAGTACCAGAAAGTTTATTGTTCGAATATAGAAATTTAAATGAAACCAATTCAAAAAAGAATCATTCATTTTCTCACTCGAATATTGACTACAAAACTTAACAAAAACATTATTCAAATTCCAAATTCGTTATTTCAAATTTTAAAGTTTATAATATACCGTAAAATTTGCAAAAATTTACTTAGCTAATATAACATCTACTTTCAGCTATATACAAAAGTGTTCAATTAAGTAGATTTAAACAAAGACTAAACAAATCCATTGAAACGATTTAAGCACAATTCTGTAGCAAATGTTCACCTACACATACATCCATCGGCAATTTTGGGTACATGTTGGTACATGTAGATTGGCAATTGGCCAACGCATTGGTAAAATCGCTCAGCGTTGATTCACTGCAAAACAAAGCCAGCACCGAAACGAAAATGCGCGCGTATAATTAACCAAATTAAGCACCACAAATGCTAAAATTGCATGACTTATCCGCCCTCCGCCAACGGCACGCCGCGACCGTTGCAAATAACAAATATCATGACTATGACAACTTTCCTACATGCTATCATTTTTCTTGCAGGTCAAGCCAAGCCTTATAGAGTAGTCCTTCGAAGGAATTCGAAACCATGACAGTCCTTAAGAAGTTCTGCGGCTGTGCGTCGCTGCGCACCGGAAGTATCATCGCCGCAATCGCCGGAATAGTAAGTACTTGAAGGTGCACATCTTAGAAAACGACTATTTTCGAAATTCGTATCTTCAGATACTCGCCATCATCGGCATCGTGGTCATCTTCACAGTGAACGTCGACCTGCGCACGATCATCCTAGACTGGATACCGAAATGGATCGTCAAGATCATCGTCCTCGTCAATTTCGCGATGACCATTCTGATATCATTCCTGCTGCTTCTGGGTATCATCAAACGCAATATGTACTTGATGCTGCCGTGGGTGCTGCTGGGTATCCTGCTCGCGGTGGGGTTGCTCGTCTCAGTGCTATATACAGCAATCAATTTCTACCTGGATGGATACGCTACCCATGGGACGATATGTCTGGTCCTGGGTATCATTGCTCTGAGTATGTGTATTCTGAAACAGAAACATAAAGTAGTACCGGCTAATTTTCGATCTTCTTGCAGTTATCTACATCTACATGTGGCTAGTCGTGTACAGCTTCTTCCAGATCGTCAAAGAAGAGTACGATACACGCGCTGCTTATAAACAGGCCCCATACAGACGACAGTACTGAAAATCCCGAAAACTAACTGAATCGTAATCGTCCAAATCAGAATACTCATCCGAGGTGTCCGCTGGACCCCTCAGTTCATTACCAAGGAATAATTCTAATTGTAGATTAAGTTCTAATGTGTATATAATTGATGATGACATGTGACTAACCGTATCTCGAAACTTATTATATAAGAAACGATGAGGAATAATCTGCACAAGTTGCCATACTGTTTATGTGCCATTTTGTGACCGTTCTGATCCTGCAACCGTCATTCGTCTGCAGAACGGTAATCAGTTGGCCATTCATTATTTTTATAATTTATTATGTGACACTCGTATTTATTAATTGAATGTTGTTAAAAGAATAAACATGGACTAACAGCAGTTCTTTTTCCCTAGTTCAAATGTGATCCAACACAATAATCGTAGTGTGAGTTGTGTCTATTGTGAAAAAGTCAATGCAAGTTTATGATTTTTGTAAATTTCCTGAATTTTAAGACTCCATAGATTTCAAAGTATTGAAGGTCATTATAATCAAGCTTCACAATTCCACACTGTGTGCTGTATACATATAGATAAATTCAGTTGAATATTCAGTTTTTCATACGCTATGTATTTCGATGAGCACTTTCATGTCACTGCTTGGTTGAATTTATTGCTGTATATTGCGTTTTTCTGTATTGTGTGCATTTCTTGCAAACATTCTAATGTATAATATAAGCAGCAACAACAGGAGACATTGATAAATTTGCAAATGTTAACATGACGCGCGTATGCAACAATTTACTGCAATTTATTTTGCCTTTTTCGTAAAAAAACATTTTTGAATTTAAAAACTAGGCTACAGCGACATCTATTTTCCGCCATGTCAATCAAATCGTAAGTACATCACATGTTCGTAGTGGCGCCACAATCGCATGTCTAATTTTTCTTTGCTCGAATCACCTGAGTCACTAAAAGTTGTTTGATTCTACATTAATTGGTGTGATTTATTTACAAATTCTATATTATAATCAAGACATGAAGTACAAATACCATGCCACAGGTGAAATTCACGCCACAATCTAACTGAAAAAGTTTTGGTGCTGAAGCATGTATCGTGAAATCAGAGTCTCTGGTGAAATGGTGCAAAATATACTACATGCACAAATGTGAATGCCCACTGAGCAGTATAAAGACAAATGCAAGCAATGTTAACTGTAAGGGAAGGTCATAATTTCCAGCATTACATCAATTTATGAATTTTGCTTATAACAGTCAACACTATCCAATATGAAGACAGTTTTGCATCTTGTCATATAAATTTACAGCCACTGTAAGGCGCAGAAATTGATGGATGAGTAGGAGAAGCATCACAAGTACTTCATTTGGAAGCCATCATCAAATGGTATGAAGTATTTCTATAAGAGTGGTGCTTGAATATGCATTATAAAAACACATTTCAGTGCATATCTTACAATTCTCTTGATGGATATGCTAGGATTTTTCTTGAACCATGCAGAAGAATTGGAGAGAGGATTTGGATCAAGTGTGTGGTGTTCTGATTTCTATGAAGGTTAGTTTCCTATTTGCAAATTTGCTTTTTCTAAAGAAATTATTTTTATAATTCATTCTTAGGGCACAGCAATCTTCAACATCCAAGAATGTGATGATTCATGTTTGCATGTTTCTGCCAAAATTTATTAGATGGACCAATTAACTATCTCCGCTATACCCGTCCCAAGCTGGGGGCCTTACATTGCAAGATATAAGGAAGGAGGAGGGTTTGAGGAGTAATAACCTTATTAAAAAACCAGGGTTCAACTGGCTCTGGTTGATAGAACTCTGTAAGGGCTCCTGGTCCAGGATTACAGGACTTATACAAGCAGCAGTTATTAATAAAGGCTCCATGTAAGTTATATCAATAATGTTTTCAGGTAATGCATAACTAACAATGTTGCTTCTCCTTTTACAGGCATGCAATTTGCTGCTGAAAGAAAAGTCAATTGCCAATTGCCATTATCAGGATTATAGGGTCTTCATTATCATGCAATCAACTTCAAAGTATTAGAGTGTCAACAATAACAGTTGTTTTATTAACAGCTAATGTAAGTTATAAAAATTAATTTTTATTTCTTAATGACTTGCACAATTTGATTATGTAGGTATGTATATGGTTCAATGCTTATGATGATCACAGGTAACTATTTGCCTATAAACTTCAAGACCCCATGCTTCAGT
>JARJDZ010006381.1:0-12976 GCA_030264555.1 Aleochara sp. GC000083
AATTAAAAATTACCAAAGCTCTTGGGTCAATTTGTCAACTTAGTTAAGGCTTAGTTTTAGTTTAGTTTTAGTATAGCCTCTATCCTCTACACAATACACACTTTTTTCACTGTATTTCCAGGTTTTCTCTTTTAGCTACAACGTGATATTATATAAAAAAAAAACAAATTTTGTGTAGTTTTTTAATCTTTTAATCAGTACATGTTTTAGGTTTCAAATTAATTCAGTTCATATTTGTGCTCCCTCATTGGAGGGATAATTTTAGTTTGCTTTTTGTTCCAGGTCATTATTTAATTACCATTTGAAATATCAAATTATAGAGTAAATTTAATTAATTTCTAATTGTTGAAAACTTGAATGTATAAAACAAATTTGTAATTTTTTCCATTTAAAATCAATTAAGATCAGCAATAGTCATCAAAAATTATACAATTTAATTTATCTTCAATACGAATTTGCGAAATTTTTATTCAAATTTTTCCTTGTTAAAAAAAGTATTTGCAAATATCAACTCAGTATTTACTAAAATTTCACACCTTTGAAAACAATCTACATAAATCATGACAACTCAATGAAATTTGAATATTCACATCCCGGTGTTCGACCAGTGTGCGCTGATGAATAAAATTGATAAGCGATCATCGCGGGCGCGCGCACACTTTATTCCAATGCCCACATGCATCGTCTTTTCTGCATGCGGGACCAACAAAGCAAACGGATGGATCATTGGCAACCGTCGTATGGTAAACGGTTCGGTAGCTAGATGCAAGACAACGTACAAGAACCAACCAACAGTATACCAACACCATATCGTGTGTGTAGGTTGTTGGTTGTTGGTGACCGGCAAGGCATCAAAGTAGAAAGTCATGTGCTGTTGTTGCACCACGAAGAAGTTGAAGTTGTTGGCGTGGTGTGGTGTTGCACTTGCCGTGCAGGATGTAGAATATTGCGCATGCACAACCTGCTGGGCTGATCAAGCTGTGCAAGAGCCACTATCGATAAATACGCGTTCCTCCCGGTTGCACACCGTCAAGCTGACAGATTTAATGGGCTTCAATGGGTTCACACTTGTTTGAATCAAATGACAAGTGGTATCAAAAGGTTTCAGAAGGATGTGAGGTGTTTTAGAGGGAAAAATATGGTCTGAAGTTTTGGTTTTGGGCGATTATGAGTTGGTGTACCATTTTCATGATGGTACCATTAAAATAAATGAAGGTCCTTTGGTTTAAAGTTGGTTTATAGTTGGTAAAATGGGTACTTATTTTGTAACACAATTTCTGGGTGTCCCAGAAAGAAAGTCTGATTTGGAATTCAATTTTCGAAGAGTACCATCAAATTAGTTGATGGTCAAATCTTGGTAGTATTAATTTATCATGGAATTTCCATCAAGAAATTATCTCTAAATATTATTTTTGGAGAATATCTTCAAATCATTTCTGAAAATATGTACCAGAAATTCATCAAAATTAGGTAATCAAGAAAAAAATACAATTAAAGTTGGTGATGGTACCATGAATTTTTGGATTATTAAAAAAACTCCTTATACAATCAAGTGATTAGAGTTTCAAAAAAATCGAGAAATTAAATTAAGGGTCATTAAAAGTTAAATACTTCTCTGTTGGAATTTTCGAAAATCTTTTGAAATCCAACTTGCAGAATACCATCAAATCAGTTCCCCATTACTTTGAAAAAAACAAAGGTATCTTATCTTCAAATTTCAAAAAATCTAAAAATCTTATTGATAAATTTCATTTCAAATAATTTCTCAGATCATCAAAGAAATTTTCATTAGTAATGAGTATTGCACAACATTTGAAAAGTTGTCCATCAACCCACATCGCAAACTCGTTGAAAACATCCTCGTGTGCAACGTTAACAACAATGTTTTATTCAGTTATTCAACGCCATAACTTACCAGTTGACACAAACAAACGCGCATGATTTATGATAATCGGCCAATAAATATCAATTACACTCGAAGATTATTGAATGCATGAGAGAAGCCCTTTCTTTCATGCTCTCCCTTCTCTCTTTCTCTTTCGTTTGCTAATATGGTACCAATCATAATATGCCATCCTCCTCTATCTATATTTACAACAAACCATGACTTATTGGTATTTTGGGCGAGCACGAGACTTCTATTTTGCAATTATTTATTACCGGTGCGCATCGCCATCAATTTTTTTGATCGTAAAGCTCTCCGAAACGCGAATCGGTATGAAGTATGACGAAGTGTATGCCTGGTAAACCGTACCATATACCAGGTACGGTATTGATATATTTCCGATATGTATGTTGGATATGAATGCTGGTGGAGATCGGGCGTACGATATTTTCCAGTTTCATTCGAGATAAATAACGACCCAGAGCGGCGAAACGCCTTGTACATGTTTGCCATGGAAAATGTTCTTCGTTCTGGTGTTGCAAAATACATGCGGATTTTTTTTGCGAAGTTCAGGTGAGCGAAATACGCAATGGCAATTGAATTCAGAAATTATGAGCGATCAGATACACTGAGGTATGAATTATGTGCGCTTCAGATTCGTTATGAAATTTGTAGACTTATCACAGAATCCTACCAATTTTCTTGAATGAGGTACATCAAAAATTTGTTCTTTTTTAATGAAGTTGAATTTGGAACTTTAAGTTATCAACAAAAAAAGAAACAGAGTTTACGTTAGGTTCATTAAAATTAAAGGTGTTACCATGAAATTTAGGAATATCAAAAAATATAAAATTGAATTTGCAACTTCAAGTTATCAAAAAAAAATTTTAAGGGCTATCTAAAGAAACTCCTTATAAAGTAAAAAAATCCAGGATTATGATTTCCAAAAATATCGATAAATAATTAATTTGTTGAAGGGACTTTTATTCAGGTTTAAAAAATGCAATTTAGTAGTAATTAAATCTTTAAAATAAATTATGTTTACAAAAAATCATATCCAGATTTAATTAAAGGATTGATTTGAATGTTTGAAACAATTATCCTTAAAAAATACGATTATTTATAGACAATTTTAACTTTCAAATGGTTGGTTTTAATTTTGAATCATAATAAAAACATACCAGTAAAAAAACATACCAACTTTAAATAATTTTTCTAGAGTTTTTAGAAAAATATCTTCTTAGGAAATTTTTATAAAGTTTTAAATATTTATACAACAATTTATTACTTCAATTCATTTGGTAGCAATATCAAAAAATCTAGAATATTTCTACAAAAAATATCCTTATAAGGGAATCACAATAAATTTAAATCCAGTAAAATATTACACATAATATCATCACGTATTTCAAACCTGATGTAAATTTTTCGAACCGAATGAACTGAACTGAGCCCAGAGTTCCAAATTGATTTATGCCCCATGCGCACAATACGAATGCAAATGAATTCTACTCGAATCCAACATCTCCAACAGTTGTATGTAATACGGATGACACATGTTGGAAATTATGAATTATTCTAATCTATAATTGTCGTTTTTAAATTGCAATTACGTGTGCTAATAATGTATAAAGCGTGAGTTTTTACAAATGGGTTTTGCAATGTATAACATACAACAATTACAGTTGACTTTAACTCGCCGTGATTTCTCTTCAGGACAATTGAAGAAAAGAAAGAAAATCGGGATGAAAACGAACGGGATTGGCAATAAATATTGAAAATAATCATAAAACATTTACCAAATCTGAAGATATCAGGTAGTTTATATCATGAAAAGCCATTAAAAGCAACACTTTTGACACGAACTCGCAAATTTGCATCGATGATGCTTTTATATTCATATTCGAAGGTTTATTTTCAATTTATCCGAATATTTATACCGGAAGTTGATGCAAAAATATACGCTGAAACTTTGAAATATACTTGAAAAGCAAAAATAACGATTTTGCAATTTTTAGATTCTGTTCTATAAAGGAGGAAATTAAAATTGTTTAGTGATAAAAAAATTGTTTACGTGAAAATTAATTTCCGAAAATATCAGAAAAGTCCAAGTAAAATTTTAGCGAAAACTTGCAAAATTACTTGAAATTAAATTAGCAAAATATTTGAAATTTCTTGGTGTTTACTGATTAATAATTAAAATTCATAATTCAAGTAATAACAAATTTATTAACTCAAAGTTTCCATCAGAAATTGTCACCTAAATAACAACATAAAATTAACAATTTACAGGAAATTAGTTGTAAATTGTAGAAATTGAAGTTTCCACTGATAAAAAAATATACAAAAAGTATCAGAAATATACAATTACTATGAAATTTAAATCCCAATACTTTGAAGTTTTCAAACATATGTTTGTTGCACTAATTAAACGCGTAGAAAATTACAGGCGTCGATTACATCATACATTATTTCGACCTATTATTATTTAATTACTTATTCAAATCGAGGTGCGCATGAGATGCTGCAATAATCGTATGCAAATGCATGCAACTCCATCGAACTATTTACTCATCAAACACCTTTTGCATGCATCGCGTAAGTGAATGACAAAACAGCTCCCAATAATAAATTCATTATCATTGAGGAGCAGCCGCATGAATTCGTCATTAAAATATTTCGTTAATGAAATGTTTACAAACGTTCTCTGTCGGTTCGTTTGATCCATCAAGTCAGGTCGTATCTTCTAGAAGAAAAAGAAGAAGTGAAGTGATCGTCGTCGGATTTCTGCATTCGAAAGCGACGCGAAATATTTAAGTAATTAAATCGTACACACTCGTAATCAGTGATTATCATGTTGGCATTCTTTTTCCGTTTTGTGTCATGCAATTCTTCGTAAACTTGAGGTTTAATATGTCTATTAGGAAATTTTTCGTTAATTTTTTGTAGATCATTATCAAAAGGTTGTAAATTTGATTGGGAATTGTCGTAAATTCAAATGAAATTCACCTAGAAATCAAATTCCTAAATAATTTTCTTGACAAAAATGAACTCACAAAAACGAGAAATAGTTTGGAAAGATTTCAAAATAAATTATAAACGTGAAGATCTTGAATAAATTACTTCCTCATTTTTATCAATAACATCACGCAGATAACGTCAAAACATCTAAAAAAATCATTAATAAAAAACCAAACAAACATGAAAAAATAAAATTAATTTGAAACATGATTCCTTACAATCTTATCACGTACATCATCTCCATAACTGAATAAATTTGTCTCCAAACAAATATTTTTTTTTTTTCGTTTATAACACCAATACATAAAATATTATTAATAATCTTCAATTACGATGTTTAATAAATATACGTACGTGGGTTTCTCAAATAACTCAAACAATCCACTCTACTATTGCTTAATTAAAACACATGACTTGACATCGCGATGACAATAAGAGAAATGGTCTTCGAAAGAGTCTTAAGTAATCAATTTTCTTGACAGGCACACTTGTCACTAACGCTTACCTCACCGGCATTTTTCGAATATTGCCCAACATGAAATATGAATCATGTGACATAGTTTAACAAATTGTTGCTGCGTTTTGTCATAACATACATGGGCTATTTTTATTTTTATTCATGTATGAACTAATATTAATGGCTGGCATAGAAAGTGCTTCCTGTGACCTCCCGGTTCAAAATACGTCAAGGTCGTTTTGGTCTCATCTATTTCTTGCAATTTTGACATCGAAATGCATTGTATGAAAAGATTTAGTGGATCGTCAATGAAAGTAAAAGTCATGGACGAAATGCATCTTGTTCGTAAACGTGATTTATTATTGTACATCTTGCCTCGAGCCATTATCGATCTATCGATTGCGAATCAATATTCGATGTGATTGCCAAAATTATGCAAATATGAATTGAAGTTTTTGCATATCAATTCGTAAATTTTATTTTATGCAACAAGTTTTATCTGGGTTCTCAATCAGTACCGAATTAATTTGATAGGGATATAATATAAAATTCAAATATTTATGAACTTATCTTAGATTTTTTCATATTTTACCCCATTTTATTAAATATTTCTGAAAAGTATTGACACAAGTTATTAACAATTTTCATTAATACGATGCTGGAAATAATTGCTATATTATGTATTTTATTTTTTGAAATAGACTTCATGCAGAGTTGATTAATGTTTGTACTGTTTATTAATATTCAAATTTGTTCAATTTCGTATGAGTTGTAATAGATATTCAGGATTTTATAATTAGGTATTAATCAAATTTATGAAGGTATCATATAATTTAAGAATTTATTACTCAAGTTAATACGAATCATTTTCTCAATTTTGCTATAAATTATTATTCTAGATGAAATAGCAATAAATCTATTTACTTTATAAACAAATTCAAAAAGAAAAATAACTTAATTTAATATTCAGTATTTTTGCAAAATTTAATTTTATGCATGATCTCAAATTTATTTTAAAATTTATATTTCAAGATTAACGATTATTTTCTGAACCAAAGAATAGTATAATTTACAAAAAAATAAATGTTTAAATGCCTAAATCAAAAATTATTTTTAAAGGCAGATTTGCTGCAGATTTAATTCTGCAATTCAATAGTGAATATATTTCATTTACTATCAGAAATTATCAAAAAATGTGATTAATTTAATTAAATGTGTAAACTCAGTTAAGAATTTAACATTTTTGCAAATTAAATTTTCAGGAATATCAGAAATATTTCATGTCAAGTCCATTAATTCTTTTTAAGACTGGAAAAAGTTAACTTTTTCAAAAATACTAATCGTTTTAAAACTGAATGTCTCAACAAATTTATTTCATCAGCTATAAATTTAATTGTGAATTATAATGAGACCATATCTCATTAACTATCGCAAAAAAATAATAATACAGAAAAAGCAATAATTCAGCAATTTTGCAAAATCAATTTCAACATTGTTCCAAACTTTTTCTATAATATCAGAAAAATTTCAAATCGATTTCATTTAATCTTTACTTTAAAGTAAAATTGCAAGTTTCTACGATTATGAAGTACAATAATAAACAATTATTTCATTGACCCAAAAATAAACCTAATAAAAAAACTTGACAGGATAATTTTTATACTGAAACACTTAAACTGAACTGAAAATCAGCAAGAAATTTATGAATCCAGCGTGCAACAAGCAGAAAATTTATTGATATTCAAATCATGACAACGTGAATACCCATTCAATTATTTATGGGCACGCATTGAATTTTCGTTGTAACATCTTCCGGCCTCGACTTCAAGCCTCTGGACGGCATTGACCATCAATACCATCTCTTCTGGTAACTTCTTCTTGTCGTCGTTGTTGTGTTGTCGTCGGCAGTGGCGGCCGATTTCAAAGTTTCGCGCTCGTAATTCAGCATGTAACATGCAGACTACGTCCGTGCAACAAGCTGTCGACAGACAGTTTCCCAGCAAGGCACACGTTTATTGCTTTCGCGGCATTTATTTAACTAAGCAAATTGATGTAAATGTAAATGGAATTAGATAAGCAAAACCATCCAATCGTTGCTTTTGTTGAAATCGATATAAAAGACAACCAATTAGATTTATTACCCACATACGATTTTATTTTTTGCAAATTTAGTAAAATTACTAGGTATTAATTATTTGAAAGCGTAATGAACAATTTACATGGTGATCATTATCGAATTATCAATTAAATGAGTTGTAATCGAATTAGGCGTTGATTACTATGTAATGATAGATTATTGATGATCGCGTCGAGAATAAATTACAAACGCAAGCTGGTTGATTAATTGCATTTACGTGATTGCATCAATAAATGTGCATCCATTAGCATCGAACAATTGTCTGCATTGACGATATGACAGCCGCATTAGCAGCACTTATAGACGCATTAGCATTAAACAAATACTTGCGCGTTTAAAAATCGCAATTTGCAACGATAAATGAGGATGATGATGATGATTGCTTCGATGATTAGCTTTGAAGGCTTGCAAATGCATCAGGTAGCTCTTCAATCACGTTAATTTTCTTGTTTTTCTATTGTTTTATATCGAGTTTATACAAAGTTATTGTATAAAATGTAAAAGTTTCAAAAGTGGCCATTAAAAATTATTTTTTTCTAGTGCTAAATATCAATCAATCAATCTTGAGTTAAAGTGATATCGAGAAAAATGTTTATATTAAAAAAAACATATCAGAAAAGTTTGAAGAAAATCAATGAAATTTTGATTAATTTTCAATTTGTATCAGAAAAGTTTCAAAAAAATCACTAAAATTTTCATTATTTTTCAAGTTGAAATTTCAAATATTATTAGATATTCCAAAAATATTTTAAATTTCTAGGAAACATCCTTTTTTATTATACTTTTTTGTCAATCATTTGACATTTTAGTTACAAATTATTTTTAATCTTAAAGAAAATTTGAAACAGAAAAAAAATGATCTGGAGAAATTATTACATGAAAATTTCAAGATATCACAAAATAACGTTAATTAAGAAAATAAGATATAAAATGATAATTTGAATTTTTGTAAATCCTCAAATAAAACATAAATTTTGAAAGATACGCGAATTTTCAAAACAAAAAAAACAAGTTCGAACTTTTCTTGCATTGGTTCTAAAAAAATCAGATCAACTCATTAATTTTCTGTAAGTTAATTATTTTCTTCATCATCAGAAAAAACTTAATTTTTCCTCGAACTCGTTTATTTACGTTTATTTACACATGATTCTGATATATGATGAAACCAAGCAAAAAAAACATTGAAGCAAATAAAAAGTTACTTTCATTCAGATAATAAACGCTAATAAGCACAAAAATTGCACAGGAAAGTGCTTTAAAATTCAAGGGAAAGTGTTGCTGATTGTATCCAATAAGAATACCTTCAATAACTAAGAGAATAAGTACACTTTGCCCGAACTTAAGTCGACTGTGCTCGTAATTTTCTTTGTTAATTGTCACATGCAACCAAAAGATGCAAGAGATGCACTTCATTGAATTCGAGTTGAGTGCTTCTCGAAGAGATACAACCGAAAATTTATGCGATTTTTTACGTGTGTGCACTTGCCACAATTTAGTGATTTACGTAATGACTTAATGCGAGCATATGTAATTACTTTAAGTGCGCGTGCACTGATAGGGGGCACTTAAAAAATTACATCACATGCGATTATTTCCACCAAATTTGGTTATCTACCATTTAATGACAGGGTATTATGAAAATTTTTAGATTTCAAAGTGTTGATATAAAATAAATATTTTAAAGTGTCAAGTATTCAAGTATCTTAAAGCGAATTATTAATGTTATTTCATTTATTACTAATCAAACGAAAAAAAATATTCGCAAAGAGTGGAGCAAATAAAAATACCTGTCACATTCTTCGCAGAAATAATGGATTCAATTTGGACTACATAATAAATCACCCGAATATATGAAGAATTGCGTTTCATTCGCATATGTGATTCGTCGTAGATAGTTTCATAATGAGAAATCGGCGCGTGACCAACGAATTAGCATTCTGACACGCACTCTCACGCATTTTATCCATCCCGACCACGTCGCACTACGCAGGCGTTTGCGGATTATTCTCGATACACGCCCTCTCGCGTCTTGACTTAAGTCGAGTGACACGCACCATGCGCGCGCACAAACCGCAGTAAGTGGCGGCCCCTGCCATCATTACACCAGTCGCATAATGTAATGCAATAACGAGCAATAACAACAACCAAAGCATCCGTCCATACTCCAATTGCGCGAATGCCGCGCCAAATGGGCTGAAGTCGCATGCGGCTGCGCAGAACAACAACAATTTCCATACTTGCGTTAGTTGCGTAAATGTTGCTATAGTTAATGGTGTCTCGCATATGTGGGACCATTTTGTTGCTTTGCGCCATCATCAACTATTTCTTGCTCGTTCGGGTTCGGAATGGGGCAATGAAGTTGTAATTATAATGTTCTGATTGGGTTCGGTTAATTTATGCATCGGACGTTTATTAGACAATCTGATTTCGTGTAATTAAAATTCTTAATGGGCTTTTAAATTTAAATTGGGTGCGTTTTTCTGAGAAGGAAATTAATTACAAATAAAGAGAAAAGTTTATCGCTTCAAGACAGTAATTTCCAAATGAATATTTACTGATTATTTTTGAACTTTAAAGTTGACATAAATAGTCAATTTCCAAGTTTGGTATAAATATTTTATTGTAAGAGAAGCAAGAAATCTAATTGAATAAGGAAAGTTTAATTTATTCATGAATTTCTTCGAAATATGTTTGAATAATGTGATTTCTATTGAATGTGACGAAAATGACATAAATCATGATGGCTCTCCTTAAAACTAACTTTTGTCTTCTTTGGTTAAATATCTCTCTAATTGAAAATATGAATTTTTATGATAATAAATTGCCTGAAAGTTCATTTCATTTATCATAAACTTCAATAAATATAGAGAAATCTTCACTATAATTTCTCTTTAATCTCAAATATTTTTTATATGTAAATTCAGATTTAAAGAAAAAATTGATAATTAAATTTAAAATACATATTTAAAATAAATCAGAGTGCAAAAATATTAAGAAATAAAAAATTAAAAAGGGTTATTTAATTACATAATTTCAAATATCAAATACAATAACATATTTCTAAAATAATAGCAGTAATTTTCAATAATAATTAATAAATACAAGAGATATGCAAAAAAAACAATTTTGCAATGATTGCAAAAATCACTAAAAATTACATAAGAAAACCAACTAAAAAAATAAACATACTTTGCGTCATATTTTAACAAGCACCAAATAAACATCGAATCGCATAATTATTTTTGGCATAAATCACGCCTTGCATTAATGCTCAACATATGCGTATCGATTTTGATTCGGGTATTTGTCAGTATATTTCCTCGAGATAATTCTAATAAGTAGTTTTGAATGGGCGAACTCGAGACTTCGAAAACGAATGTGTGAAGCATAACAATCACACAGCACACACATCACGACGAAACCGAACGAGAGAAATTCCCAATCGGATTTCTGATCTGATCTGATTTGATTCGATTACGCTGATTTGAATTTGTAATAAGCGGGCAGGCATGAACATACGTCGCAATCACACTTCCAAACATCATAGAGATTCTTTTATAAGATATGCAACTACTTATCTCCATATTGCGTCCAAGATAGATTATAGATCGTAGATAAGTGAACGAAATATTTGACAAAGAATGCGACAGTAGTGAAAACTTCGTCACCTAAAAATGCAAAGCTTCGGTTTTTTCGCTCATTCAACTGCGTATAACTTTTAAACGATTATACTAATTAAACTAAAGTTGGAAGCAAATTGTAGGTCTTGATGAGCACTTTCCAAAAATCTATGGGTTCATGCCCTTTTGGTCATTAGCAGAGCAGAAATCGCATTCGAAGAAAAAAGTTGAAAAAAAAGTTGGTAGCGAAAAAACCGATATGAAAATCTTAAAATCGCTCGAGTTTTCAAAAATTTTCATATCTCCGAAACTAATTGACCGATTTGGATGATTCAAACGGCATTTACAATATTTTGACGAAAAAATAACATTGGTCATGGTTCCGAATTCGTCCGGGACTCAGAAATACCCGAAGCTGAAAAATCGAGTCCTAAAAATACAATATTTTCTCATTTTTTCGCTCATTTAACTGCGTATAACTTTTAAACAATTGCGCCAATTAAACTATAGTTGGAACTAAATTGTAGGTCTTGATGAGCACTTTCCAAAAATGTATGGGTTCATGCCCTTTTGGTCATCGGCAGAGCAGAAATCGCATTTGAAGAAAAAAATTGGAAAAAAAGTTTGTAGCGAAAAAAGTGATATGAAATTCTTAAAATCGCTTGAGTTTTCAAAAATTTTCATATCTCCGGAACTAATGGACCGATTTGGATGATTCAAACGGCATTTATAGTATTTTGACGAAAAAATAACATTGGTCATGGCCCCAAATTCCTCCGGGACTCAGAAATGCGAAAACATAAAAAATGAGGTCTTAAAAATGCAAAATTTTCGCTTTTTTTCGTGTCTTTAACTGCGTATAACTTTTAAACGCTTGGACCAATTTAACTAAAGTTAGAACCATATTGTAAGTCGTGATGAGCACTTTCCAAAAATCTATGGGTTAAGGCCCCTTTGGCCATTGGTAGAGAAGAAATCGCATGAGACGGAAACAACTGAGAAAAACGCTTGTAGCGACACAAGCGCTATGAACGTCTTAAAATCGCTCGAGTTTTCAAAAATTTTCATATCTCCGGAACTAATGGACCTATTTGGATGATTCGAATGACATTTATCATATTTTGACGAAAAAATAATATTGGTCGTGGTCCCAAATTCCTGCGGGACTCAGAAATACCCGAACTTGGAAAATCGGGTCCTGAAAATGCAAAATTTTCGCTTTTTTTCGCTCTTTTAACTGCGCATAACTTTTAAACGAATGCGCCAATTAAAATAAACTTAGAACCAAATTGCAGGACTTGATCAGCACTTTCCAAAAATCTATGGGTTCATGCCCTTTTGGCAATGGGGAGAACAGAAATCGCACTGAAAGAAAAAATTTGAAAAAAAAGTTTGTAGCGAAAAAAGTGATATGAAATTCTTAAAATCACTTGAGTTTTCAAAAATTTTCATATCTCCGAAACTAATGGACCGATTTGGATGATTCAAACGGCATTTACAGTATTTTGACGAAAAAATAACATTGGTCATGGTCCCAAATTCTTCCGGAACTCAGAAATACGAAAACATAAAAAATCAGGTCTAAAAAATGCAAAATTTTCGCTTTTTTCGCGTCTTTAACTGCGTATAACTTAATAATAGGGCGACCAACGAGATTGACACTAGAGCCAACACACATGCCCCAAACAACGCTCTCCAGATATGTATGGGTTCATGCCCTTTTGGTCATGGGGAGACTGGAAATCGCGTTCGAAGAAAAAAATTGAAAAAAAAGTTTGTAGCGATAAAAATGATATGAAATTCTTAAAATCGCTCGAGTTTTCAAAAATTTTCATATCTCCGGAACTACTGGTTCG